>JANHJO010003654.1:45707-56710 GCA_032468235.1 Pseudoxyrhopus heterurus | reverse complement strand
GATCTTGGTACAATGGTGTTATCCAGTGCTTTTAAAGGATACAATATTTGTCTTTTTGCTTATGGACAGACAGGTTCAGGAAAAACATATACCATGATGGGAACTCCAGTGAGTTATACTCTTGATTGTGTACTTTGCTTTATCTTTAAAAAAAATAGTTCTAACATTCAAGATCACCATATGAAGGATCTTTTTAAAAAATATTGGCAACTTAATTGTTTGCATTAATGTAACAGATGTAACCATTTCCTAGTTCATATTAAAATAATACTTTTCATACTATTTTACAAGAATAAAGTCCTATACTAATAATATACTCCTCTATATAAGAAAGCATGTAAAATAATATCATCGAACGCCAGTTAATCTGGCTTTGTCAAATTGAAGCACAGCTGTGATGAAAATTTTAAGCCGGAACATTATTTTGTGCTATTCCATTTTGCTTAGCATGTAGCTTCCTGGGTGTTTCCTCAACACTAACTCAACACTTTTGATCAATGTTCCTTAACCTTAACAACTTTTAAGATGGGGGGACTTCAACTCTCAGCATGGCTCAGTATGGCTGGCTGGGGAATTCCAGAATGGGACAACTTGCCAGGCCAACATGCTGCAGCCAACTCACCACAGCCAGCTCACTACAGGACAACTTGGCATGGCCAACTCACTTTGGGACAACTCACTGCAAGACAATTTAATAATTCTACTTAATTATTTTAAATAAATAAATAATTTTAATTTTTGCCATTCACATTTCATTCTGTCCCTCCCTTTGCATCCTTTCTTTAATGATTCTATTCCACCATTTCTTTGATATTAGTGTAACTGTTGTCCTGCAGCAAGTTGTCTTGCGGCGAGTTGGCCATAGCAAGTTGGCCATGGCAAATTGTCATAGACCTGGGAATTCTGAAAGTTGAATCAACAGTAATGGTCCTAAAACACATGAGGAACAGTTTTCACATAATCTCTTCTTTTTTTCAAGGCTTCCATTGGATTAACACCTCGGATATGTCAGGTATTTATGTTATTATTATTAAGTGAAATACTTCATTTCAGTTTGCTTAATTTTCTCACAGAAGATAGAAAATATAACTTATTGCTTTTCATAGGGTCTTTTTTCAAGAGAAGGTGCCTCTTCCAAGCAGTCAACATCAAGCAGAGTAGAAGTTAGGTAGGTATTCCTTAATTTTCTCATATGGTCATATGTTTTTACCAATCCTTCTTTTGTGTATCAAACCACTGGTAATTTCTTTATGTCTGTGTTTCTTTGAACTAGAAAGCATAATTAAGAGTTATAATCAGGTATTACGTCCATTCCTCTGAAGGCTTTTTTGAACTGAATGCAAGGCAATGCACAACTCTCCAACAGAAATTCCCTTTCTTAACAAGAATCTTCTCTGAGAGGAAAGGATCGTTTTAGATTGAAACATAGTATTAACACCCAATGTGTTTCCACATGGTTGCTGTGCCTCCCTACCAAATATTCCCCAAAGCTATTTTTACAATATTTTGTGACTGTATTCATTTTATCACAAAAATAGCCAGAGCAAACCTTAAGCCAACCAAATAAAAGAACGCCAAAAATATTTTTTGGCAAACTCTCTATTGTTTTCCCCACTATTACTTTGCTGGATTGATCTTGCTACTTCACTGTCCAAATACTTTGATGAAGAATATTTTGCTCTTCTCTGTTTCTTTGTAGTTTCCTAGAAATTTATAATGAGCAAGTCCGCGATTTATTAAGGCAGTCAAACCATAAGAAGCCGTATACGCTTCGTGTCCGTGAACATCCTGAGATGGGTCCATATGTTCAAGGTAATTGTCTTTTTAAAGGTGGATATTATTCAGAGAGAGACAGAGAATTTTTTTCAGTTTTATTTCCTTACATCTTGTGAAATGTTTTATCATTTTATCATTCATTTTGCCACTGCTTTTACTTACTGTTTCTAGAAGTTCTGAGGGATGGAGGGAGAGCCAATGTTATTCAAAGAGCTTGTGGCACTTCTAAGTTTTCCTAACTTTATGTTTTATGCATCTAGCTATCTAATGACTGACATATACTCCAGTTGCTGCCAAAATTTATTGGAGGTAAATTGTCAATAATTTTTGGCCAGAAAATTATTGAATGTAAACCTTGATTACAATATTCTTAATAGTGATGCAGGCTACTAATGAAAAACTACTAAAAACTACAATTATTAATACAAACTATTTTTGAAAGGTGTACGTTGTATGGAATTGTGTAGATAAGTTTGTTCTTGACAATTCAAGTAATTGGGATCTAGCTAATTATATCTGCCTAACCTTTAGTGGGCATTCCATATAAGGCTGTTGTATTTAATGTGTCTCTAAGGATCAGTTCATAAGGTCTTGGAAAATACTGATGTCTCTTCTGCTGACAGTGTAACACTGCAGTTCAGACTTTCAAAAAAGCTTGTCTCCATGTCTAAAAATAAAATAAAACCCTCTTTGTTTAACAATGTCATATGATTGACATAAAATGCTTTGCTGAATACCCAGACTGAACTGATTTCAAAATTGATAATTCCATTTGAATGAATTATTAATCATATCATACTAATAGTGTAATATGAACCTGATATATAAATAGAAGGAGCCATCAGTACCTAACATGACCAGGAAGTCTTGAAAGATCAGAAGGAAGAATTGGTTTAGGATGCTCCCAGTTTTCCAGCTGTGTTTCAGTCTGTTCACATGTTGTAAGATTAAGGAGTTTTCACTGTGTCTTCTGTGTTAGTGTTTATGGATACACTCTGCTGGATGCGCTATAGAATGTACACCAAGAGCAGCCTGCATGAATGTGCTCTGCCATGAACATTAACTATCTCTCAAAATTTGCCAGTTATTGTTGGAATTTATCATATATTTAAAGTTATCGTTGTTCAATTGAAAATATAAGGCACTTAAGTCATATTCTTCCAGGTAAGTCAATGGCCAGCTGATTTGAAACAGAAAACATTTTAGGTGCTCCAGATTTTGTCCAAGGAAAGTCTTGGAAGCTTAATAGGCAAACAGGGTAAGGTTGGAAATACGTTGTCCAACTTTCCTGTTCTGTTAATCCTATTAGGTGAACTAGAACAAGAAATCAATTCTATAGGAAAATTACGTTTATTGAATTCATGTATAATAACAGAATCTTGCAAGTCTGATTATGCTGTACTTTTTCATCCTCTATATACTCAAGCAAATTAGGGAGGAGTCTATCTGAGCCATTTTCAAATATTATCTGTAGGTTGTGGATATAAAATATAGTTCATCCCCATCCCATTCAACCAATGGATCTCATCTTCCTTACTCTGTATACCTTCACCTTTACAGGACCAGCCCACCCAGAGCCTTCTCTCCCATTGGCATGCTGGAAGACACTACCCAGTTAATTCACCCTCCTCTCTCTTTAATCTTCTTCGTGCCTTCCTTTTCCATTGATGCCATCGATTTACCTGACCAGTCCATCTACTCCTCTCATTATCTTAATGCCTTTTGGGTCTTCGTTAACCTATGTTGTCACTGTTTAGCTGGTGACTATGATTACAGGAGCAAATTTATTTATTTGTGAGATTTCTAAACCATGTTACTCCACAGAGGAAGTAAAATTGCTTCATTGTTTTCTGTCACTTTGATGTCTAAACTGAAAATGGATGTGACATCTTTGCACTGTAATTTTCCAATCCCATTACCTACTTGTTTGACTATTGCTTGGAAAGTACCTGTCACATATTATGTTTTAATAGAGGTTAATAAGGGAAAAGGAGACATGGGAGATTATTTGAAACATAATGGAGAATGCTTTGTGCAATCACTAGATATCCTTAGTAATACGTATTTCTTATATTCCATACAATTAAAGTACATTATGTAATTTAGGTTTGATTCATTGATTTTGTATTCACAATTACCTTAAACAGTTATCCCTTCTTGTTCCAGCAATATTGTTACCCTTTGTTTCAACCATAATATATTTTTCTATTTGAAATCTTTGTTTATTAAATACATATCCTACTCTTCTGTCTTTTTGGCATTCAAGTTAGCATACAACAAATCATTAAGTGTAAAAATCAAAGGAGCACAGTGGAAAACACCCCCAGATACATTAAAATCAAAAATTGATTGAAGTAATAATTAAACATTTGGGGGATGATACTATTCTTTTTCCATTCTTCCCCCCCTCCCCGCAAAGGTTCTATTTTCAGTTGTAGGCCAAAAACATCTCCTTGATTAGTGCATTCCACAGGCTGGGCTCCACACAGGAAAAGATCTGCTAGGACACGGGTGTCAAACTCGATCATGTCATAGGAAAAGATCTTCTAGGACACGGGTGTCAAACTCTATCGCGTCACGGGCCGCATATCACAATGTTTTTGCCTTTGTGGAGCCAGGGTGGGCGTGGCCTGCATGTGACGTATTCGGCCCGTAGGCTGCCAGTTTGACAGGCCTGTTCTAGGATATCCAGTTAGGAAGGTTTCTGCTGCAGGGGAGGTCATCAAAAGAGTCTCTCTTGCTAATCTCAATGTCAAAGAAAAGATTTCTATTCTTTAGTGCCGTCTGGATCCTGAGTATTAAAAGACAGGAACGTCTATGGAGATTCTCAGTCATCCAGGTCATGGTTGTCCCAAAGGTGCTTTCCCAATAAAGGAGAGTATTTGTAGCTCAGGGTTGAAATAAGGGGTCCTTGGTGCTCTCTGAATTTGCTTGTTTTCTTGCAGATGTTTTATTACTCAAACTAGGTTACATCATGAGTGCTAAAGAAGCTTCTTGGATGAGAAACGAAACGTCTTCAAAGAAAAACCAGAAAGTCAAGTTGCCTCTTGAAAAAGCACCTTTGGGATAAAAGACTGGAAGATTTTTTTTTAACTATTGATTCTTCTTTTCTAAAATCTCTTCCAGGGCTATCTCAACATGTGGTTACAGACTACAGACAAGTAGTTGAACTTCTAGAAGAAGGAATAGCAAATAGGTATTTTGTATTAAAGTGCTCTAATTCATGTTAGCTTCTTATTTATAATTATTTTTCTCATTGTCCTTCTATATTGCAGCTTCCGTCAGCAAAAGGAATGCTTAATCATTGCAAGGAATTATCATCCTCCATAATAGCATACTAATTAGTGGTGTTTTTAACCTTGCAGACATAATCTTGATTAAATAATAGTTTCTTAATTTAAATGTTTTAATTCTATGAAACTTATTTTCTTGTGTTTTATAAAAATTATGGACACAATCGATATAAACTCAAGGTAAACCACTCTAGACTCGATTGCAAGAAATATGACTTCAGCAACAGAATAGTTAACATCTGGAATATTCTACCTGACTCTGTTGTTACAGCCTCAAACCCTCACAGCTTTAACCCCAAACTGTCCACTGTGGACCTCACACCATTCCTAAGAGGTCCGTAAAGGGGGTGTACATAAGCGCACCAGCGTGCCTACCGTCCCTGTCCTACTGTTCCTATTATTTACCTATATATACTTGCTCATTTTTATGTTTACACTTTATCTATATATGTTTGACAAAATAAATAAATAAATAAATAAAAATAATCTATATATAGCAGTATGTGAAGTCCATGTGATTCTATATAGCTTAGTCATGTGATGGAATATAATTTTACATTTAGTTCCAAGGATAATCTATAAATGGTCTAAACTTCAGCTGCTTGTACCAAAATCTGAATCTTGTAGTATGATGGTTAACTTGTTTTCATGTTTATTCTTCCATATAAGTTATAGTCACTATTACCTACCTCACAAAAAATAAAATATTAACTTTTCTTTTCTTGTGTGTAGAATCACAGCAGCTACCCATGTTCATGATGCCAGCAGCAGATCCCATGCTATTTTCACCATCCAATATACTCAAGTTAGTTGAATTTTCCCAGTAATTTTTGAAACCCATAAAAGCAAGTCTTGTTAGTGTTGATTTCATCTATGAACATATTATAACAAAATGACATTGTCATAAAAGTAATTTGTACCATGGAGCATTATATTATACTCATAAGTGTGCAACCACTGATGAGTGGCATTTTTTTTTCAATTGAAAGCTGCATCCCCTTTAGTTGAGCTAATTTGATATTGATGAGTAGAGTGAAAACCAAAAGCGAGAAGGCCATCATTATCTCTTCCTCTCTTTCCCCCCCTCATATCCTTCTGTCTCTCCTTTATGCCAACCTACCTTCCATTTTCACACTTTCTCTCTCTCTGCCCTATGAACAGCTGAGATAAAAGGTTGATATTGCCTTTACAACTTCATATCTGATGAAAATCTTCAGTGCTTATGTTATCTTAAAGTAGATTAGGAATTTTAATTATGTGTTCTTCATCATAGCATCTCCTTCTCATGCTTTGATTTTATTTTTGCTATTTGGATTGCATATTGTTTTAATTATTGTTTTAAGTTTGATATAATAACCTCCAAGAATTGAGACTATAGCAGGATAAAAATCAAATGAATACTTATACTTTGCAGGCATGCAATCCCATTGATATAAATGCAAGTTGACCGCTTGAAGCATCTCACACAATCAATCTATTCTAGAGTATAGAAGAATTAGAATTTTACTCTGAAATCACACTGCTTGAATTTGTTTTCCTTCAGGCTATACTTGAGAATAATCTACCTTCTGAAACAGCAAGCAAGATCAATTTAGTGGACCTTGCAGGCAGGTAATACTTAGTTTGTGGAGATAGCCTCTTAAAAAAAACAATTATTCATGATTGTTTACTGTTAATAAACAATTTCTATTTTGTACTGTTTACTGTGGAATTCCTGTGTGTGGATTCCGGGGGAATTCTTGGGTACATTTGAAGTATACAAGACATGGTATCTTTAATTGGTAGGAAGCCTGCAATTTTAGTTTGGATAGCTGTGTGTAAATTGTCTTGCACATGAGCTTGCCTACCTTATTGGCTTTCTCATATGCTTCAAAATAAAATCCAAAATAGATTTTGAAACTCGCATCAATAAACTGATTATTACTACATTACAAATGTTGATGAACACCTTTTTTAACTAATGTTCTTAATTGAAGGTGAAAGGTTGAACTGACATTTGCCAAACATAATATATTACGAAGTAGTGAAATGGATTTTGTTAGAGCTGTATATAGCACTTAACAGATAATGTGAAGATGCATTTACTGTACATGGTGTTTGGGAATAATTTTAGTACTCTGGAAAAAAAATGAAACCTTGGAATGCTTCTGCCTTCTAGTGGATGGATATACAGGTTCTTAATTCTTTGGAAGCAATTATATTCATATTTTGTCAATGTTATGAGTGCATGTACTTTGACTTCAGATTGCCTGTGATAGAATTGATGATAGAATAGTAATTCTGTAATATCTAGATCACCATACATGTAGTAAGTCCATGTTCAAGTCATAGACATTTGAATAACAGGACTTTTGTTTCAAAGTTTAAACTTTGCATTTTTTGAAAATATTAGAAAACTTTATGTAGGGGCTTGCATTTGTGAAAATAGGCTATTTTCATTATTTGTTTTCTCATTTCTTATTTCTAGGCTGCTACTTTTACATGCTGATAATTATCACTGTTATTTCAATTATCTCTTTGGTTGTGTGTTTCAGTGAAAAGGCCGATCCTAGTTATTGCAAACATCGAATCACAGAGGGTGCCAACATTAACAAATCATTAGTAACTCTTGGAATTGTTATCTCTACTTTAGGTAAACATAATATTAACTTTTATTTAAACCTTAATGAAATGTTTATGGATCACCTATTGAACTTTTCCTATGATGCATACTTGCAAGCGGGCATGAATAAATAAATGAAGTACTGTATTTATAAAATATTTCATTTGCTATTAGATGGGAGACAGGATTATAAAAGAAGCACTGGCTGCCTTCATACTTCATGATAAGTTGTGATTTCTTGTCTTGTTCATCTCCTTTTTTTTAAAGGAGCTCTTCCCTTTGCTTCTGTGGATTAATTAATTAGAGCAGTGATGCACATCTCCAGTCTGAACGTGGTCCCAGAAATGTCATGCAGCCCCCTGAGGCTTCCTTATCTTGCAGATGGCCAGCTGTGGCAATAACTCAAGCTTTCTTCAGTCCCCCTTCCCATACTGCTTTTCCATTGTCACTGTGGAACCTCTGCTGTTTATCTTCGGTATTTAATTTTCTTGGGGGTCCCACCTGTCTACTTCATTTCTTTACCACTACCAGAACAATAGTTACCCTACTGGCATTGTCTTGGCTCTTTGCTTATCTGTGATGAATTTGCACTCAATTTGGGAAACCAAAAGAAGCAGCATGGTGACTTGAGAGGACAGACTAGGAAGCAGCATTCTTTGCCCTTCTGCTTTTCTTCTCACCTTTTTGCAAGAAATGAGGAGTGCAAGGAACAGTGAAGAGTGCTGCTAGTTTTATACACTTTCAGCTTCTTCCTGCTAAGTTGCCTTATTTCTTGTTATCTTTTGGTATCAACAGGCAAACAGGAAGCAGCTGCGGTATTAAGGAAAATAAGGAGAAAGAAAGAGCAGTCTTTTCTTTTAGACTTAAAATTCCTTCTCTGCTTTCTTTCTGTTTCCTTCCACTTTACTGCTTGACGATCATAAAATTCAGAAACTGGGGCAAGTTGTGATTCCCTAGAAGAGAGATGAAGAAAGAATCACTTTGCCTACCAGCCTCTTCCTAGCAATGGCAGTGGCAAACTCCTTGCTTTCAGTGGTGGGAAAGTGTCAGCAATTTGCTGAAGAGAGTGGCAGCTAAATAATGGGAGAGAATGATGTGAGTCATTCATATGTGAGTGTCTGGTCACTCATAAGGTGCTGCCCTGTTTGCATTTTTAGTGAGTTTCAAATGTTTCCATCATGTTCAAGTTAACAAACATACAGTATATTAGATATAATTAAGTGGGTTCATTGAAGTACCTTATGGTTGTTCTTTGTAATTTATTTGATTTTTATCCCACCTCTATTATTTTATAAGTAAATCAGGGGTGAACATAACATAATCTACTATTCAAAGAAAAAGGAAAGCTAGTATTAAATTTATAGCATACTATAATATTATGCCTCATTCTGCTCCTTCGTTCTGTATGTTTATTTGAGAAGGAAGGAGAGAAATTAATTGATTTAAAGAAAAAGCATATTGTTCTAAGAAGTTTGTAGTAAACATGATCTGTACATTAAGTTACAAATAAATAATTTTTATATCTACTGGGAATCTTTTCTTCTGTATGAACTTGGGAAAATTGTGAGAAAAACTTGCTTTATGGAATTCAAAATAATGTTTTAGCTGGAAATGCACAGAGATAAGAAAAGAAAAGGGGAAAGAAAAGAAGAAAAGAGGCATTTCCAATATCTGTCTTTCCTGGGGATAAATCTTTCTATCTTTCTGTTGGGAACTTCCAAATATATTCATATCTTTCCCTGAAGTTTCTTTCTTCTATTAACATTCCATTATTTTTCTTTTGTGCTGTTTTGTGCTGTTAGAAAACAGTATGGATAGAATAGCATGAAAACATAAATGGGTCACATCATTGAATCATCAGTACAACACATGAGGTAACACTTGTCTAGGAAAATACAGTTAAAAATTAAAAGCAAATAAACTAAGTGCAAAAGGTTTGCCATTTACCATTTGTTCCACCAACCATTTGCCATTTACAGATGCCATTTGCCATGACAAAAAAGTAATAGTGTCCCAACACCAATTTTGGTGCTCATTCTTCACGTTTTCTTGTTGGAAGTGTTTAAGCATGGGAATGGTACTAATTTAATTCCTAAAGACTTTTTCTTCTATTTTTCTCTTTGGAGTCCCTCGTCCATGGGATGAAATATCCACGGTGCTTTTCTGATGTCATTAAAACCCCATTTGATGGCTTCCTATATATAAAATTGGATGGCTGAATTGTGATCTTTGGCACTTTAAAAGCTGCCTAACCTGTGATCAAAGGACCATAGTTATTGAGTAACAAAACCAGTGGTATCAAACTTGATTTCATTGAGGGCTGCATCAGGGTTGTGTTTGACCTTGGGGTGGATGTGGCCAGCTTGACGTCACTTGTGTCAGGGCGCCTGTGGTGGCCCGAACGCTCTGCCAGTAAAAACGGGCTCCCGAGCTTCGTTTTCGGCTGCCACGGCCTCCTGCAACACTCTGCCAGTGAAAATGGAGCATGGGAGCCCATTTTCGCTGGCAGAAGCATTGCAGGCCAGTCCTTCACTGTTTCCAGGGCAGCCCCGTGGGCCAGATCTAACTACCTTGTGGGTCGGATCCAACCCCCGGGCCTTGAGTTTGACACCCCTGAACAAAACAGTATAGTCTTAATCTTGGACTATTCAAAGTTACTATAGCATGAAAAAAAATATTTTTGGATTGTTTGAAATAATTTTTTTTTACTTTATAAGTCTGACCTTTTTTTTTTCCTGTTTCTTAGCCGAAAACACTCAGATGTTCAGCAGCTGCCAGAGCATCAGCAGTATAGCCAGTGAAGTGGAGAGTGACCGTACAGACAGTTACTGTGGCTCCAATATCAATAGCTGCAAGCGCCAAGCTTATATTCCATATCGGGATTCCATTCTTACTTGGCTTCTGAAGGATAGTCTGGGTGGCAATTCCAAGACCATAATGATTGCAAGTAAGTATAAAGATTTGCTTTGATTTCAGGAATCGTCATATGATCTAAATATTCCTAAAAGCAGTATTCTGTTAATTGCCCAAGGACAATGTAATATCTCTGCATCCAGTTTTGGTCGCCACGATGTAAAAAAGATGTTGAGACTCTAGAAAGAGTGCGGAGAAGAGCAACAAATATGATTAGGGTTGCTGGAGGCTAAAAAATATAAAGAACAGTTTCTGGAACTGGGTATGTCTAGTTTGATGAAAAGAAGGCTTAGAAGTGACATGATAGCAGTGTTCCGATATCTCAGGGGTTGCCACAAAGAAAGGGAGTCAAACTATTTTCCAAAGCACCTGAGGGCAGGACAAGAAGCAATGGGTGGAAACTAATCAAGGAGAGAAGC
>JANHJO010003654.1:21975-32366 GCA_032468235.1 Pseudoxyrhopus heterurus | reverse complement strand
CCTATTACTTGGGATGAGTTTGAGCCAGTTCTCCCTGAGGAAGTGGACAGGGCCATGGGGGCGATGAGCGCCTCCACTTGTTTATTGGACCCGTGCCCATCCTGGTTGGTTTTGGCCAGCAGGGATGTGACATGAAGCTGGCTCCAGGCGTTGGTCAATGCTTCATTGAGTGAGGGATCCTTCCCGCCGACATTGAAAGAGGTGGTGGTGAGGCCTCTCCTCAAGAAGCCGTCCCTGGACCCAGCTGGAGCGGCTTAGGGTGTTGGGAGTGGGAGGCACCGTTTTGCGGTGGTTCTCCTCCTGCCTCTCTGATTGCTCACAGTCGGTGTTGGTGGCCAGCACCCTATATTAGATAAAGAAAATTAAATAGAACATTTTGCATTTTCCTATACTCTGGGTGGCATTACTTTATGTGATGGATAGGGAAGAGGGGGAAAAATGCTTTACTTTTTATAACAGCTCTCCATCAGGGAATTACTGATAGGCTGAACCTTGCTTAAATATTCTAGCCTGTGGTAGATGCTGGAGAACTTGTAAGATACACCCCTTCAATCCATCTCTTAAAAATAAAAGCAAATAAATTGAAAGGTATTTGGATTTACTTGCTCAAAATCCACGTAAGAACCTTATGAACAATCCTTGGAACATAGGAGAGCAGCTTAAGAGGGTTGATGTTTTAGCAGGTAGGAAAAATGACAAATCTCATTGCCAAATAGTGCAGCTAAATGTCAAAGTATAAAAAATACATATTAGAAAAAAGAGAAAACTAAAAACAAAAAGGAATTTAAAAAAGACTATTGCAATCACATGTAGTCCATTTAATTTTGAACTGAATCTAGAACCGTACTGGTGTGCTCTTAATTTTAGGTCAGTTGTCCTCTGATGTCAGATCCAGTGAATGATCACCAGAGTTGGTGTCATCCCCCCCCCCCCGTTCTTCAGGAACAACTACACACCTAATGCTTTTCCTAGTACAAGATGGGGCATAATAGACTATCTGTCTCTAGAAAGGATGCATGTGGCTCACCAGCTAAACTGATGAAAAGCCCTGTGTGTTAAAGAGTAGTCCAAGCAGCAGATGTAATATTTAAATAATGAAGCCAACTAAATAATATGAAAACCAGCTCCCTGTGTCAATAGATCATGACCAGCTGCACCTCAGTCTTTCCTGTGTATAATTTATTAATCCATCCCAATGCTACTACAGTTGGAACATCCACAGGAAAAGCTGGGGTTATCATATATCGATGTCATCCATCAATGGCAAAGCTGTAGAAAAAAATATATAAAGTATTATGCTACTTTTAAATATTTAAGGTACTCATGTTTCTGTTGCTAGATTTAAATGATTATGTCATCTTTTCATAAACCTCAGTTGGGATAGGTCGGCAGAAAATTTACTAACTGCTCCTGTATCTGCAAAATGTAGGTTTCATTTGTGTGTGCATGTACTCGTATATACGTGCACATAAAATTTAGAAAAACTTTATTATGAATATTTGCATACATTTGAATTCTTGCACCACTCTGCTCCATTTAATAAATTCTAGAGTTTTATCCCAGCTGCATTATTTCACAAGAGCTAGCTGTAGAATCACTAAGTTAAATTTAATATCTGCTCCAGCATAGTTGTTACTGCTGGATCTTGTGCTTAGTTTATGATGTGGTTTTGGAAACCAACTCTTAATTGGATGGGTAGTCTTGGGAGGAGAGGAATTGAACAGGAACTCAAATTGCTGGATGAACTAATGTGTTGCAACTCAGATTCTAAAGGCTCCAACTGTCCAGCTTTCAATTATTTGGGAGAACGTTTAGTAGATTTATGATCTTTCCATACCGTTATTGTTTAAATCAAGCATTCAATACAATCTACAAGAGCAAGAGAGAATTTTTCTGATAAAGCTTTTTCTTTAAAGAAGGTTATGGGTTTAAAGGACTATAGGGAATTTTTTTTTGCTCATGTTGTGTTTTTGTGGCTCAGTATTTGACTGCAGCAAAGCCCTTGGTTTCATTGACTCGGCAGTTGCTGCCATAGCTACTAAAAACTGCATTATGCTGTAGAAGCCGCCAGATTCTGCATCAGCCTTAAAGGTGTTTTGTGAAGGGAGGAAGGAGTTATACAATAGGATTGCAGGAACCCGATGACAAAACATCACAGAGAAAATACGATTGTGTTGAAGGTTAATTTAATGTGCTTGCTGTAAAATAGAAACAGAAGAACCCAGCTGTTTCTACAATCCTGGAAATATTCTCAGTAATTAAATATATGTGGTTTTTAAAGGTCAGTTGAATTTTTAAAATTTGCATTGTTACTTTTTCTTAATATAAATACCAATGTTGTAATAATGCTGTCATGCTTATTTACTTGATGAATTAGGAATACATGTTAATATTCCAGAAGGGCATTCTGTATTCCACATGCTTTAGTTGATGTTGGATCTGCATTTCTAATTGAAAAAACAGAAACAGAACAGTTTCTTCTGTATCTCTTTCAGGTGGATTATTTATCTTTTGATCTTACGTTTGAATTTGAAAGCAGTGGAACTTAAGCAGTAAGGGACCGGGGGGGGGGGGCTTTAAATGCAGATATGAGTGCTTGAAAGCATCTAAAATTGTTCCAATACTTGGATGGCAATGTTTTTTTGATCTGTAAAACAGCTAGCTGCTTGATTTAGGATGGTATGCTTTTAGGATGTAAAATGATTGATTACTTTACCTTTATTTAGCATATGCACTTTGCATAGAATATTTGAAAAAGGGAATTGTAGATAAACAAAGCTAGAGTTCTAATTAAGGCTTATCTATAAAATAAATGTCAGTCTAGTTACTAAAATTCATGTTTGTATTTTAAACATCAGAAACGATTGTGGTTTGAGAGATATAATCCCAGGCCATGACATTTTTTTAGTTCTCTAGTTTTATTGCAACAGAGGTTCTAATGTATTCTACAATAACTATTGACAGCATCACTGTATGAAACTTCCTTACCCACCAGCTTATTGCAATGACCTTTCTCTTCTCAATATGGAGATGACTGTACTTATTTTTTGGCTTGAACTTGCTGATGTCATTGGAACACCTTGCAGCAAAATACTCATCATTTCCCATATGACGTTAATTGTGTACCGCTGCTTTATATCACAATATTAGAATTCAATGTTATGCTTAGAAAAACTGTCATTTCCTGACAAGGAATGTTTCTTAAAGTCCATAATACTTCCTATTGTTCTGGCCATAAGTAAAATATTTTGGTGACTGCAAAGAAGATAATTACATAGTCCTTTAGCTTTGTTCATATTCAATGTTTGTGTCTAAAATATTGAGATTTATATAAATATTATAAGCTTCTCATTTAAGGTTACTAAAATATGTCTTCCGTTATTTAGTTTAAGTACATTTTGGATGTGTCTACATTTCCCATTTTTATGTTTGGAGGGAGAAAGATAAAAGAGTTTTGGCCAATGAAAAATCCTTGAGGACTATAAAAGAAACTGGAGAAAGTATGATTTTGATTCAGAATAATCCACATACATTGATCTCTAAACCTAATAACGATGACTGGGTTTGTACATCACATGAAACACAGCCTGTCAGTCATAATTTAGCCTAATGTCTTATGTGAATCCAGTTAGTACAGTAGTTCTGAACGTTTAACCAGTTTGATTAGTAGTACAAGCCTTTACAAGAATTCAGAAATATCAGGTAAAAGATAAACCAGACAGGATTCTAGGAATACTCTCTTAGGTATGCTGGCTTCTCCCCAGCTATATTTCAACTACAGATAAATTACTACTTAAGCCTGATCTTCACGTGACACCTTAATCTGTCCAGAAGGGAAGTCTTGTAATATATTATCGAGGTCGTCATCTTTCAGTATTGTAAGTATCACTTTAATATTTCAAATGGAGTTTGGGATAAATGTGAACAGAAATTAATAGTGTGGAGTAAAATAGCAATATATTATCTTTAAAAAACAGGATCTTACTGCTTTTAGAAAGTGTTGACTCATCTGTGTTTATAGACACCTGACAAATAAAAATGAGCTCTTGCAGCGAACAGACATCGCAGATTTGCTCGCTTGTTTATTATTATTTTTTTCAGGCACAAAGAGTATAATTCAATCTTTTTGTTACTGGACCTTATACTTCGCCTGTTCTTTATGCTTTTAGCTGAACTTGTTCAAAACACTAGTAAAAGGTTTAAGACCGAAAAAGCCAGATAGAATGAGAAGGGGATTCAGAAACAGTAATGAGGGGAGGACAATGTGCTTGTACATAAACAAACGAAGACAATGTGCTTGCACATAAAAAATCATTCCTTGTAAAAAAAAAAAAAAAAGGAAGTTTTTCAACCCCAAGGATTTTATTAGTTCACCCATCTTGCCAACAGAATGAAACAGGGAAGAAAATTCTCCTTCCTTTTCAATCTCCTGAACATCCCCACAATCTGCTATGGATTGTCAATCTGTGAACCAAGGGGTTACAAAAAAAAGAGGTCAAATGTTGGGAACATTTACTCATATGAAGAAACTACCCATAATGCGTACAACCATCAGGTGTGATAATCGGAATTGCACCTAGTATTTAGTATAACACGTTACATTTTATGCAAGATTAGAAGTACAATTCTCCTCAATCAAGTTGGATTTAAGAATAATTATAGTGATGGCCATTTTTTGCAGCCTTATAAAAACTATGTGAGTGACATAAATACAGTATCATATTTAAATATTTAGATGTCAGCACTGTTAATTCATGAGGTTCTAAATGTAATTAGATAATAAAATGTTTCCTTGGGATGAACCTACTAACAGTTAATGAGTTTTGAACCACATACAATGTTGGATTGATGATATGACTGGTGGCAAAATAGAATAGTGGAGGAGATTTATCTTCTGTTTAATGTGACCAATGAGAATTCTGACCTTACTGTGACATCATACATATGAACTAGTCTGTTCTCAGACACACAAATGCATTTTATCGTTTCAGCATATCATCTTTGCTATCCTTCACCCATATTGAAATATTTCATCATACAAATAGATGTGTCCATTTTTCCTGATTTAAAAGCTAATCTTACAGAAAAGGATAGAACCATGTTTCTTTCTTTATTTAAAATATTTTTCAAATTTTCTAGCAATGAACGGAGAGATCTTCCATACGAAGAATGCCAGCCAAAATTGAAAAACCATGAGATTCTTCAAAGCAGGGAAATTCAACATCAGCAAAAATATATTGAAGAATTACAGCAGCAAATCTGGGATGGTCAGATCAAAGCTGAGCAAGAGCTGGAGTGTGAGCAGGCAGTAATTGATCAGCAGATCAGAGAAAGTATGACATGCTGAATTTTCTACCTCTTATTATTACTTTACATTCTTATTTTTAACACCAGTACTTTCTAGATCAGGTTACTAATTTTGCTCTCCTTTCCTTTGATCACTATTATCACATAATTGCTAAAAAGACTAGAGTTTAAATTAGTTCGATTGATCTTTTCAAGAATTCTTTAATATGTATCTTGCCTTTCTCAAAATGAATAATTTGAGAAATTTCTAGTCTTTACATTGGGATCTGGTTGCAGAATTTGTAAATCAGATTGCACAAGATACTTTCTTAATCTTTAGGTCAAAAGACATCAATAGAGTAGAAACTTCTTCCACTTCAAAAGCAAAAATAATGATACTTCTGTGCAATCACTAAGTATCATTGTTGCCCTTAGATGTTTTCATGCTGTTTGTGGGCTGGTTTTGCTAAAGATTTGAAGGGAGGGAGAAATCAAACTTTCTGAATTATTAAGACTAAGGATGACATAATAACAGTCTTCCAATATTCCAATATACTGTATCACAAAGAAGAGGGAGACAAATTGGTTAGGATTACCATTGAAATTAAACAAGGAAGAAAACAGATTTCCAGTTGAGGAACTAGAAGACCTCCAAGGTCCCTTCCAACTTTGTTATTCTGTATTCTGTAAATCATCCAGCGAATGATTCAACATGTTTTTGTCCTATAGCTGGTCTCTATCTATAGAGATTCTCAGTCATCCAAGTCATGGTTGTCCCAAAGGTGCTTTTTTCAAGAGGCAACCGGACTTTCTGGAGTTTTGGGTATAGCTGCTGTCAATGAGTAAACATGGCCATAACATCTTTATTGACATTGGTAGAATCAAAAATCCACAAGTATAATCTTGTGGCATCCTATTCAGTCATATTCTCATTTTAAAAAAATATTGATGATCATTATGTTTTAAATACGTTAGCTTGTACTTCAAAACCTTCAGAACTTTTTATATTAAAAAAAAAAACCCTTATTTTGGTCACAGAGTAGACAATAGCTTATTTTCACATTATAAACAGTTACAGAAAATCTTAAGATCAGGGGAAAAAAAAAAAAAAAACAGCAAAATTGGATAGCTATTTTTTGTTAATGTTTCTTACACACCTCCTTTGGTTGTAATATAAGTAATTTATTCAGCGCAATAGCTTTCAGTAATGCAATATTTTTTCTAGAAGTATATAATAAAAAGTAGGCTCCGGTATATGTCTGTTTAATTTGATTTCTTTTACCCTTTATACTGAATTAGGTAAAGCAAATACTGATGCCAGAAATCAGCCTTTCCAACTAGGTGCTATTTGCAATTCAACTGCTGTTAATAATAACAAGATTAAACACTAATGGGATTGTATAGAACAGCAAAACTTCAAGGCCCTTGACTTTGTTTCAAAGGCAGTATAGGCAATAGATCACAATTCATGGGATTATAAAAGCTATTTTGTACTGATTGACTGATTGAATTTACTGCTTATCTCAGCCATGTAACTCTAAGCAGCTCACAATACAAAATGCATAAAAACACAGGGAGTATCACAAAATAGTATTATATAGCCAAAGCCCCTAAAAGGTGATAAATAATAAAAATAAAATAAAATAAGGGCTTCGTTATCAACTTGGCCCTAATGCCTGAGGTCCTCAAGGCTTTCTAAAAGAAGCTAATAGCATTAGGGCCATCTGAATCTCAGGGATAATGCTATTGCCTGACTTTATTTAATTTTTTGAAATGAAATGAAATGAAAAATGAAATCAAATGCATGAAGTATAATGCTATAAGAAAAAGATTATGAAAACTTAACAGCATATAGTATTTGTTAGCATTTAAAACGCCATAGGACTATCTCATATTTTGCCTATAAAAAAATAACATTGACACTTTCCTGGATAAAATCAACACAGACGTAATTTAATGTTGCATTGATTCTTAAATAGATCCTGTCTTTTGATAATTAAGATAGTAAAAGCAAGAGCACTTCTTAATTTTTGCGTTTATTTTGTTTGTTCTTAGATCGGCAGTGGCTCATTGATGAAAAGAAACGTTTGGCTAGCCAGGAGCAGCGGGAATCTGCTGTGCAGACCGAGGTCAAATCATACGCTGAAGCTGGAGTTCAGCATGAATCAGGAGTGGAGATTGGCCCTTCCTTGACAGAGCAGAACAAGAAGAAATTAGTGCAGCTAGAACTTTTACGAAAATACTCTTTGAAGAAAGCAGAAAGGCATTTGAGTCAAAAGAAGCTTAAACTGCATTTGGAGAGGATTGTGAAGAAACAGAAATTGTTAGAAGCAAAGAAAAACCTGGAATGGTTAGAAGCTACTTGCTGGGTCAGCAAAAACAGTGTGATATCTCTGCAGGTCTTGAATCAAGATACCAGCATTAAGTCTTCAAATTGCAAACGTTCATGGCCAAGATCAAACCCAAACCCAGAACCTTTGCAATGCCAAAGGAAGACTTGCTTAAAGCCTCAGTCACCACAATCCAGGTAAATAACATTTGTACTTAACTTTTAATGTATGTATGAATGCATGTAGAAAGTGGTGGATAAAAATGCCCTGGCAAGGCATTGACTACCTCTCTGATCCATGTGCTTAGACTTTTCCGGGCTTCCTGAAGAATCCAGATAGGGCACTGATCTATCTCACACATGTCAGAATGTATCCCACACATCACTCTATCTTCTTCTGTGGAATCAATAGGCTAAAACAAATCCCAAATAACATCACAAGACATTACTTCATTCACCTCCTCTAACCTCACCCGTGCAGAGTGCATGCCAGAGTGAATTTGAGTTGTTATAGCCTTCAAATGGTGTCCCACATGGGAAGATTCACTTGCCTTTTGCCCACTAAAAATGGGCAGATTACCCTGCTGTTGAGGCACATTCCACAAACACAGTGAAGTTGCATTTGTACATTCAAGGGTAAACTGTAACCTATATCAACAGTGGTTCAGTCCTGCATTCTCGCACAATACTCCTAGCATCATAGCCATTTTATTTTCAAGAACTTAGCAATAAACCAAGAATATCCCCACAATTCATGAATACAAAAAGGCCTCTTGAGGCAACCTCATTTAGTATTCTGGCCACCTCTGTGTTTCAGACTTCAACTAGGAGTCAGTGGAATCTTCTGCCAGGTTGCTGGGGAAATCCATAGAAACGGAGACATTTTATCTTGATCTATCAGGCAAAACCATCCTAATCAGTTCTACCATCTGTGCAGGAGCAATAAACCTCATCACAGAAAGCAATTAAGTCTAACATCCTCTAATATCAGATCAACTGCTCAGAAGTGAAATCTGAGCAAAGCCATGGCTGCCATGTTGGCCATGAATTCTTGGTGCTTCATATAGCCTTTATAGGGCATGGAAATTGAGGTCTCCCAGCACCAAAAGCTGAGGGACCTCTACCGTCAGCTCCACAACAAGGTTTATTAGCTTAGAAAATTACTATGACATGCTTCAGTCAGGTGGACTCTCCCTCACCCAGCAGCAGCCGCTCTTGACCCTACAGTGCTTGCACATACCCCACAGGCCACTTGCATATTTTCTCTCAACCGACAGCAGCCACCCCAGCCTGGGAGTGTTCATGCTGTGCCGGACTTTGTGGGCCACCCGCACACCCTCCCTTGCCTGTCACCCTCCCTTACCTGTTACTAGCACTGCACTTCATGGGCCATTTGCGGGCCCTTCTCCACCACTCAGAAGCCACCTCCAGTCCCACAATCCTTGTGCTACACTTCACATTGCACTTTACATCCTTGCTGGCTTTCTTGCAAGCCACCTGGGACTTGTCAATGAGCTGCAATCCTCGCTTAATGATGGGAAAGGGGAATGCCAAGATTACAGTCACTAAGCAGTGTGATTATTTTTATTTTATTTATTACATTTGTGTGCCGCCATATATAATCCTTTATATATTTCATTGGAGAGAAAATGTGTATGACTAGACAAAACTCTGTTGAGACAAACTTGTAAAGGAAGAATGTATAACCAAAAGCCCTGACTCCTGTCAACACATGTCTTATCTCAGTTGGTGGGAGAATCTAAAGCAGGAAATAATTATCTCAACATTAGCACAATCCCCCAACCAGTAAATACCATGCTTTGTTGTGCAACATGACATTTCCTGACAGACTTCAAAAGTAATCCTACTTAGAGCATATTCTAGTGAAGTACACATAATCCTATTAGTATAATAAAAATTACAAATGTTAATATGATATGGTATTTTTAAAAGCATTTGTTTCTAGCTGTATGATGTAGCTTCAAGGTTTTATAGGCTTTGTCTAAGTCTTCACTATTCAGTACCTTTTTTTATTTATTTTATGCCCCCTTCCCCACATCCCATCTATACGAACAGGGAACTCTGATTAATGAACAGAGATAAAAACAAAAAACAGTTCACAAACTATTAAAAGAAAGCTATGAAAGCTTCCTGATAAAATCCGCATACCAATTTATTGGACCACCAACATTAGAGTTTTATTAACCTCTGGGTCCCAGTGCCTGGGAGAATAGCCAGATCTTTACAACCTTCTGGAAGGCCAACAGGTATGTCCCTATCTCAATGGGGTGGCTGTTCCATGAGACAGATATCATGACAGAGAAAGCAGGTTTCTTAGGGCCTATCAAGTGATGCTGCTTCACTGATGGGACCTGGAGAAAGCTCCTTGGTCTGATCTGGTGGAGCAAGCAGTAGCCATCAGGCATTCCCACAAGTAACCTGTCCCCATGCCACCTAGGGTTTTAAAGATGACAGTCAGCACTTAAAGGTAGGCATTCTTTAAGTCAATATAAAAGCTGTAAATAAATTAGTGGTTATTTGTATCTGATTAACAAAGGGCAATTTATGAAATGAGAAAAGTTTGTCTAGGGGAAAAAAATCCTCACAGATATTCTGGGACAAATTGTGCTTTCATATGAAAGATCCCTCCTTTTTTTATTCTAATTATACAGAATTCTATATCTCAATTTCTTTTACTTTAATGTTTCCTGAAATGAATACCGTATATACTCGAGTATAAGCCGAGTTTTTTAGCCCTCAAAAAGGGCTGAAAAAC
>JANHJO010003654.1:0-21875 GCA_032468235.1 Pseudoxyrhopus heterurus | reverse complement strand
CTCATCCAGAGAAATATAATATTCTGCCTTTTTAATATTTCCTAGAATATTTCATTCTTCTAGGAAAGGGGTGGGTGTTAACTTTCTACACTATATTGTTACATTAAGGAAAACATGTCAATCTCCCTAGATTTTTTGAGGGAGAAAATATAAAAGTCTTTAGAGAATTTTGGTAGGAGGTGGCCTGAGAGATGGACTGGTTTTTCTGGATGGTTTCATTGATTGATATAAATGGATACATTTATTGAAATCATTGCAATACACAGTGGGATGGAATTTAAAATGCATTATGCAGATAGAACAATCCTAACCAGATCTTTCATGCTGCCTGAATCCCTTGGTCTTTCCCTCAACTCTCCCTCTTCTTAGAAAGGAAAAGAAAGATTTTATTACTGTAACCTTATAATAAAAGTAGTACTAGCATTCATAACTTTAGTTTCCAGGTCTGGATTACCTTGAAGGCTGACATCAATCTTACAAATCTGAATGTGTCTCACTGACTTTATATAGGCAAGAGGACTAAGTGCCAAGCCCGAGATATTTTTAAAATTGCATTACTACTTTGGATTCAGATTTCTGTTATCTGATCATTGTCTTGGTTGCAGCTCTTCCTGTTCCTGAAGATTTGTCCCACTGTCCTTTATAGAAAGAGATTGAGAAATGACACGGTTTTAATTTATGTGGCTGAGCTGGGATAGTTCAATTACTAAGTCAAGTCACTTGCATGAGTGTAGAATTTGTTAGACAGTTAAGAGGACCACTGGTCTTGTTAATTCATCATGAACATCACTGAAAAGTTATGTTAGCTACTGTTTTAATCCAACAGAAAAAGGATTTTTTCCCCAAATTAGTGTTGTTTGATGGGGAGTGTATGAAGTGTCACTGTCACATTTTTGTGATAAGAACTGGATAAGAACTCTAGAAAAGATGAAAAGCCCACAAATTAAACAAACAAACAAATAAAGCTCTCAAACACAAAGGAGTGAGCAAGTTATGCCGATACTTGCTAAGATATTAAAAAGCATGGATAACTTTTAAGAACAATGTAACTGTTAAAGATTACTTACCTGATGAATTTAACCCTATGTAATGTCTAAACCGTGCTTCTTTCATGAGTTCAGTGAATTCATAGAATACAGTTTTACAGAATTGTGAATCACCTTGACTCAGCAAACATAAGGGCATAAATGAACTTAAGGATTTCTTGTCACATGCCTTCTCTGTAACTAAGTTTTTTGTCTGCTAGTTTTTCCCAGATGCTGATAATAAATGGTGGTGATTTTAGAAGATGTTTCAGGGCCTCTTTTGTATTTTGACCAAGTAGCAAATATTATAGCTTCTTTTTCTTCCCTTGCCTTCTTCTTTCTTTCCCTTCCTTCTCTTTGTCTTATCTCATTTTTATCCAGTTGTGTCTTCTCAGTGCAGCTACCTCTTGTCCTCACTCCAACTCCAATGTTATGACTGGTTGCACAATCACTTAGCTATTCAGACTGGATTTGTCGTTTTTATTTACAGTACTCACTGAGTCAGATTGCAGAATGGCCTATTTGGATCCAGTTTCAGGCATTGTATTTGAAAAAGGACATGAATAAACAGAAGTGTGTCCCAAGAAAAGTAATCAGTTTCGAGGGGCCTGAATGAAAAGCCTAGGTAGAATGATTATAGGCATGGTATGCTTTACCTAGAGAAAACATACTATGGGACACACGATCCCTTTCTTCAAATATCTTCAGGAGCGTCTCGTAGCAGATGGAGTAGCATCTTTCAGAGTTTTTCCAGAAAGGTCAAGAAACATAGGTTTAAATCACAAGAAAGTAGAGATCAACTGACATTAAAAAAAATCTTAACAGTAAGAGGAACAGATTGCTGTAGAATAGTAAAGTCCTTCTCTGGGTATGCTTAAAGACCAGCTGGAATTATGACATAGCTTTAGAGACAGTAAAATATAAGTGAGTTTATAACCATGGTCAAAAAGATTGAAGTATTTTCTTTTTCTATTTTTTCTTATTCTATATTTCTCCTTGTTTTCCTTAGTTTTTTTTTGTCTGATATTTGCATTGTTTTATTTAGTTAAAATTTCTTCAATAAAAATTATATTTTAAAAAATAGAGAGGCTGAAGAGCCACTTGTCAGAAAGACTGTAATAGCAGATTCCTGACTGGGCTGAGGGTTGGGCACCATGATCTCCCCCAACCTTTTAATTTTATGATTTTATGAAATAGATGAAGAATAATCTTGTTGGATATTGAATTAGTCTAATCTCATATGTATCATAGTAACCTCTTTGCCCTGGGTTTACCCACCCAAAGTTCAAGAGTGGCCCCTGCTTCTCAAAACAGTGGTGATTCCCTCTTGTGTCCCAACTGGGGACACTGTAGTTGGATTTTCAGGTCTAATTACCTGTATTATTGGAATGCTTGAATGAGTAAAGTCTTATCTCTTGTGCTAAGAATCCACAATCTGTTGCAGATGAATATGTGAATTTTACAAATTGTTCAAGCCTGACATAAGGTTCTTTATAATAATTAGATAAATATCAATAAGTGGAATAATACTTACCGTATATACTGGAGTATAAGCCGAGTTTTTCAGCCCTCAAAAAGGATGGGGGAGTAGCCGGCTGCCTCCCCGCCCTTTTAGGCTTTGAAACGGGCCAATTTTTGCCACGAAACGGACCCGTTTTCCTGGCGAAAATCGGCCTGTTTTCAAGCCTAAAGTGTTGGGGGGTAGCTCGGTGCCTCCCCACCAATTTAGGCTTGAAAACGGGTGATTTGGGCCTGAAAATCGGCCCATTTTCAAGCCTAAATTGATGCCTGCGCTGTGCAGGCATCAATTTAGGCCCGAAAATCAGCTGATTTGTGTAAGCCGACCGAGTATAAGCGCTGATCGGCTTATACTCGGGTCAATAATTTTACCCAGGTTTCCTGGGTAAAATTAGGACCTCGGCTTATACTTGGGTCGGCTTATACTCGAGTATATACGGTAATCTAGAAAGACTTATGTAACAAATACCAAATAGCGTGGTATGTAAAAATTCCATCAATGGTAGCAAATACTATTAAAAGAAACAAGATGAAAACCTCAAATAATATAATATGAAGTTGAGGGTGACATTTTTCAACTTAAAAGCCTCAATTCAACAACGGAAATCCTCTAGGCTTCATAAATCAGCCCATAATGTGTTAAGATTGCATGGTCAGGCAAACCATAGTCATTCAGAGCTTCTAAAATTTCTTATTGGTTCCAATAACTAAAATGAGCCCTCCCCTCAGAGTTCAGACAAATTTTCTGGAGATAAGAAATTTAATATAGGAATGAGGAAAAGTGCCACATTTAGTGTACCTTATAGATACTATTTTTGGTTAGAGGATGAAGTCGTACTATAAACTGTTAACATAGGTCCTCCCAGTCTCTTGTCTCAATCTGTCCATTCACAAAGCAGTCTCTTAGCTCCTATATAAATGTCTGTAATGGGTAATTGCCTTACAAATTCATAGCAAAATATGGGAAACTTATTCTCAAATTATTGGTTTTTTTCTACAGTATTTTCTTGAAGAGTGATCCCTCTCAGATGTCTACCTCAGCACATAACTACGCATGCTCCATTATCAATCCACCAAGGAAATCTCCATCTGCAGAATATTTTCCCAGAGCAGTTCAAGAACATTCCAGAAGAAATACTCATGAGGAAAAAGATGGATCTTTCTTAGCCCAGAAACAGATAATCAAAAAACAGGATATCTATTTCAGAAATAAAGGAATAGTGGAAAATAACTGTAATAATACAGAAGTCATTTATCTTGGTAAACATAAGCAAACAATGCAGAGATCAGATAATAGCTTAAGACCAACCAGATCTAAAGCCCAGAGATCAAAGGCCTGTACATCTGATAATTTTAAGGAAAAGCATGAACCTGAAACGAAGAAGGAAGGGTCTGAAATTAAAGAACTAGAAGTAATTCAACATTTAGAAAAGAATGCAGCTCAGGAAGCCAATAGAAAATTTCAGGTGGATAAAAGAAAAAAGCACCAAAGTTCATTTCCTGGAAATTCTGTTAAGAAACTTACAAAACCATCAATATATGGTAAACCATTTCTTCAACAACGGACCCAGACCCCAAAGACCTCTAAAAAGGGTTCAGTGGATAAACGTTCATTAGAAAAGCATGAATTCTTAAGAGTGGCACCTTCGGCAAGAAGCCTTAATAATCTAAATAGTTATGTATCACTTTGTCATGGAAAAAGAAGATGGCATAGTGCTGAAATGCTGAATGATAGAATCTCCAAAACAGTCCCTGATCCACTGATCAGCTGGCAAGAAGGTGAGGATGTTGAGTTTTCTGACACAGATAGTAATTATTCTGTGGATTCCCTTTCATGTGCTACTTCAGAAGTCTTGACAGGACAATTGAGTCATCTGGAGGAATCGGCTCAAATAGACGCTGTGGAGTTAGACGGTTCAGAAAGTGATGACAGCCAAATGTCACAAGATTCACTTACAAAAAAAGAAAACAATGCTGAAGACCAAGATATCAACAATTCTTCTGAAATACATCCAGAACCTATTAAGCTCTGCAAAGACGAGAATTCTCAATCTCTCACACAATTAACAAGCACATCCACATCAGGCGATCTGACTACCAATGCAAGAAGCTTTTCTCTGGATAGCTTAGGTGATGCTGATGAGGTGTCAGGTCATGCAGAAGAATCTAAACTAGATTCTTACGATGAAGTGCCAGCAGAAGTTTATTGGAAGTTGCAAAACCTAAGGTCAGACTCTGTTGTAAGAGACCAAGAGAACAAGCTTGAGCTCTGTAGTGAAAGTAGTGCATTGAGTCTCAATGCAAGTTCCTTTTATTTAGATGTCGGTTCACAATTTAGTTCTGTTTGTGATCAAACACCAAATAAGATGAAAATCAGTTTCTCAGGTCAAGGTGACTCAGCAGATCAAGGGTCACACATTGAGGGTGAAAATCTTCCAGTTTTGACAGATGCTTGGCTGTCCAACAATTCGAAAAATCAAAAGAATAGACCTATAATAACTGTTCCTTCATCTCAAGACCATTCAGAATGTTGGGTTGCTCGGATGTACCCTGCTAGTAAATCGAGCGACTGGATGAAAAAGGATGATGTAAGACAATCAGCTGCTGAATTATCATTTGTTACTTGCTATAAAAAACCCCATCAGATTTATCATGAGCCAAATAAGATTGAAATGCTAATTTCATCCACAGCACCATCAGTACCTTTACCAGAGACAAGGAAACATCTTGAAGTTGAAGCCCCAGAAGACACATCATTGTTTTCTTTTTCAAGCAAAAATACATCATTTGGTCATATTTCCACATTTCCTACAAAACCATGTTACAGTGAGGCTGCCTCTTTATCCACATCTAATTGTCAACAGCCAAATAGCTTAACTGAAGTAAGATCCACATGTGAATGGAAAGAAACATCCAGCTGTTTGAAACCAATCCTGGAGTCGGTTTCTTCACCTTACTCAGAGATTTCCCGAGATCAAGATTTTAAAAACAACCCCTTAACATCTGTCCCAAATGCTTCTATTTTACAGAAAGAAGAAAATTATATAAATACTAATTTTGAAGAATGTCTTTTTAGAACAATTGAAAAGGGAGATGCCAATTCTGATTCAGATAGTAACACAAGAGACTCAAAAATAGTTGAGTTAAACCACATAGATAAAGTGGCCCTTCACTCCAGTGATCAGTTTGCAATATTAATGCAGACCTCTGAACCTGAAAAAGACAGTATGCAAGAGTTCAGGGATGTCCTGAGAGAATCTGCTTTAGAAGTTCCCTCATTTAGAGAAGTGGAAGATGTACCTCGAGGTGAAGAATGGGATTCAGGAAATAAATTTGAATTTCAGACAAAAGGTTTAATGAATGGTTCTTCAAGCTTAAAAGTTGATTATTCTGGAAAAAATGTGAGCCAGAAAGCTTTCCCGACTTTTAATGCTGGAAAGATGATGGAGAAGAGCAGTGAGGGGGAAAAATGTAACCTGAATTCTGCTTCCAAGCCAGGAACATCTTTATCTGTGGATTTTGTGATGGACAAATCAGTGCATTCCAATGTGAATGGAAGTGAGAAAAAAACTAATACTTCACTTGAACGTTCTTGTGAAACAACTGAAAAATTCACTCCACAGCTCAACTCAGATATGTGTTATGAAAACATACCTAGGATTAAGGATGTTTGTCAGATGAGATCTTCTTTTATGGAAAATAATAGCAATCCTCCAGATCAGAAACACCCAGAGATAGATAATCATCTTGTGTGTAACTCCATTCCCTCTGGAAAAAACACAAGTTGTTGCACACCTGCAATAAGAGAGCAAAAAGAAGCTCCAGATTTGCATTATTTATTTAATAAAAATGATTGCTTGGGAACAGGACTGCATTCTAATCTATCCAGAAATAACCCTGGAAATGACCCTAGAAGAACTTTGGGAGAAGACAGAGTTTTATCAGTTACAGCTTCTCAAAACTTCTGCCTGTATAGCAATAAAATGTCCAACAATCTAAAAGAGTCTGTTGAGAGAAGAATCCCTAGGATGTCAGAGGGAAATCAGGCTGAATGCAATAATACAACCATAAACTCTGAAGAACTTAATAAGCTAGTAATTAGTATCAATGAGCTGGAATGTGACATGTTAGAAATGAAACTTAGTCAAAATAAACATTTACATAGTTACTGTACACTTGAAGCATTAGAAAGTAGACGAAACTCTGAAGCCTCTAATTTGATTCAGAGACTCAACAGTGATAATGAGAAATGTTGCCCAAACCAATCTTTAATTGGAGCAGTAGAAGATGAAGAGAAGATCCAGCTCACTGATTGTAGTGAAGAAGATCTGTGTGCATCAGAGCTAGCAATGAAGTGTGAAAGTAATGCCCACATACCCACTATTAATCATAATAGAGTCCAGGAAAACAGAAAACAAAATATTTTTCCTGATATAAAAGAAAGTTCTAAAAGCACAAAAGAGTTTTCTGACACATTTGACCAACTACTTAAAAACGATATTGGTACAGAAAATGTCCATGGTTCTGAACCACTAGTGACTGCAGTAACCATGAAATACAGGCAAGATACTAATTTAAGCTACCATAAAGAAGATAAAAACATATATCGTAAAAATGAGATCTTTTCAAAAGAAATCTTAACAGAATATCCTAATGCTATTCAGGAAGATAAAGTTGATAGGGAAATAAACTATTCTGAACGAGTAGATAAAGAACAAAGAGATGCAAGAAAAAATGAGGAATGTGCACATTCAAAATTAACTGGGTTACAACTTGCTGAAAATACTGCATTGCCGCAAGAAAATCAGACTCCATGTTTTACTGATTGTGGTAACGGAACAAAATATGATCCTGCTGAAATACCAGAAATATACTTCACTGCTTCTAAATTGGAAGAACAAGATGATGAACTTGATTTACCTGACATGTGTATTAATAGTATTGAAACACACGATGAGAAAGGATCAGCAAATCTTTGGAATCATGTGAGTGAAATACTGAAAGACAATAATGATAGTGCCAATTTGGAGGATAATAAAGGTGTCGCTCAATGGTGTAAAATTAAAAAAGAGTTCAAACAAGTTAGTGATGTTGAAAGCATTAATGCACCTCAATCTTCCACAGATTATTCTCAGAATTCTATTTCAGAACACTGTGATAAATTTGTTGGAAAGAGTCTTGATCCTTATAAATCTATACCAAGGTGCTACCTTCCTAAGGAAAATGAGCCAGTACATTCGATAAGTTCAGGACAAGTATGTACACCTGAGGTTCGGTCTAAAACCATCAAGGCACAAACCATGCATTCTTTCAAAGCAGAAAAGGAAGGGGAGGGTTTTAAAGAAAATACTGGAAATCCAGAACAGGATATCCTCCAAGATCAAGTTTTACCAGCAAACATATGCAGTTACTGCTGTTCAGATAGTGATGCATCTTTAAATGAAGTATCAAAACAAAAAGAATTGCTACCTCACATGTTTTCAAGGAATGATGCTGATACTGTTGATAACTTGATGCCAGTTAACCAAAGAGATGCACCAGAAAATCTAAATAAAGATTATGATTTTTCAGTCACTGTTAAAGGATTTTCCCATGTTCCCACACAAAGTCCTTTGTTACAAACAGAAATTACACATGGAGAAAATAGGAACAGTGATGCTAATACAACAAATGATTTTACGCTATCATTGAGCAATAATGTCTGCAATGAAGTACTTCAATATTATGATACACAAATAAAGAATAATGGGAAAGCTGGAACACTATCTTCTGTTGACAAAGACACAATAGCTAAATCTGTAGATGATTTAATGTTAAATAAAACTTTAAATTATTCTGTGTCTGAGCAAAGTCCTAATAAGAAAGGCACATATTCCAAATTTATGGAATGCCATAAATCATTAGATTATGCTTCTGTTGACAACATACAAAACAATGTTTTCCCTTATGAAAGATTGAATTCTTCTATAAGTCACAATGTAGGCAACTTTCATGAAGAGTCTGAACAGTTGTTGAATTCATTCAATATACCTCCGATAGAAAGTGTTACATTGGGCTTAATAATTTCTGGGGAAAAAATCTTCACTTCAGTATTCAAAGATGAGTTAGAAGAAACGACATATTCTTTTCAAGATTGTTTTGAGAATAGTGTCATCCAGAAAGAAGTGGACTCATTAGTGCAATATAATCAGGAAAATAAATGCCTTCCTTCCACATGCGTTGAAAATGAATGCAAAACCAATATTGAAAAATGTAGTGAAGTCAGGGGATGTCAAACAGAAACCACAGAAAGTCTTGCATGCAGAACTTCTCATGATTTCTCTATAGAAGATAACACTGTAGCATCCTCTGAAATTGGTGAGACTCTTTCAGGAAATTCTGACAAATTCATATGGGAAAATACTCATTGTATGAATGACTATGGTTCTGGATGTAATGTGAATTCTTATATGTCTGGCTACTCTGCTAGACACTTGAATACACTAGCTGCAGATGATCTTTATTTTAAGGAGAGTAAATTTCTTAACTCTGAAATGTCTGAGCTTCCTGTATCAAGTGCAGAGGATTATGCTTTAAGTCCACAAGACAGCAAAATTGATGGGCATGGTGATCGTATTGAAGAGATCTATGAAAATAAAAAACAAGGTCAAAATAATTTCTCTGAATGTGTCTGTGACCAAGAAAATGCCTCTTTACAATCTGACAATTACACAACTAGAACAGAAACAAAATTACCAGAAAAAAACCTGCTTACTCCTCAACATTTTAATGAAAGAAGCAGTCATGAAACAGCACCTCCTAAATGTTCAATGGAAGATTTTTCAGCTTGCATTTTATTTAAAAATGCCAGCCCCCCAAAGTCCCAAGAGTGTTCCTCATGTTCTACATGTAGTTCATCTACCAACTCACAGCACAATTCTTTTTTGACTTCCAGTTTGTCAGCTACATTTCAGCTCCAAGAAAATAACTCGATTTGTCACCTGGATTTGCCAAATAATTGTTCCTCATCTTCAGAAACATCTCTTAAAAGCAACACAAGTCTCAGTGAGACTCTCATACCTGCTGCTTTAAACCCTGCTCCCTTAAACTCTCCCTCACTTACTGCCAGCCAATGTGAAGATTTTGAAATCCTTGACCCGCCATTATGTGCTTCAGAAACAATTCTTTCTCTTACAGAAGGAAATGAACATCTCCCATTATCTAGCTGTCAAAGAAACTCAATTTCAGAGTGCAGTGGAATACATAATTTTAAGTCTGAGAAAAAATGCCATAAAGTAACTGATTGTCAGGAACCTCCGAATATTATTTTGCCACAAAAAGAATGCTTAAAAGATAGTGAGAAAACTTTACACCACAATTTAAATACAAATCTTGGTTTACAAAGAGAGCAGAGTATACTATATTTAAATAGCAGCATGGATGCAATAAATATTTCTACTACAGAAATAGGTAACTCTCATACAACTGCATGTAAGGTGATGAAGGCTGAGAGAGAGATTTTGACATCAGACCAACTAAACAATTCAAGAAAACATAACAGAATTCCTTCCAGATATTTCTCAATAAATGACTGTTTAACTTTGCAAGAAGAACCTGCATTGGTCACACATAAGAATAAAAATAACATTTCCACTTCACAGAATGCAAAGAGAATAAAAGAAGATCGACAGTGGCCAGATTTGCAGACTCACAGCTTATCAGCACCAGTGATTGCTACTTCAGTTGCTGAATGTGCTTCAGAAACTTATGAAGTAGAAGTAGAATCTGCGCATCCAGCTTCTAAGTCATTACAAGAATTAAATATGAGCATTGAGCCTCCCTCTCCAACTGAGGATGACATGTGCAATACTAAAAGCTTATCAAAATTAGAGACAGAGAATGTCCCAATTAATTATAAACCCAAGAAATCTATTGAAGCTCAAGGAGACTATAAAGAACAATCTCAAGATATCCCTTCTTCAGATTCACCTCCAGTTCTTTGCCTAAAAGCTGTTGCCTACTCTACTGATAATCTTACAGATATAGAAGCAAACAAATACTCAAGTAGCATTACTCCACTGCATGATTACGTAAATAAAAGTAAAGAACCAAGATATCAATTGGAGGCAACAAATGAACTAGATAAAGATAATAATGATTCCATGCACTTTAATTCAAGTGATATAAACCCTTACATACACCCATGGCAGCAAGATGAATGTTGCAAGATGGGTTGGAAACAATATGTATTTGGAAGTGCAAGTGACGTTTCCGGCAATCCTCCTCCACTGAGCTTGGATAATCAAACGGTTATAAGATGTTCCAGTGTGGATAATGGCTTGAACTCTCAAAATTCTCCATTCCATTCTCATCTCAGTTCATATGCTAATGCAAGAATGTTGTCCAGCACCCTTAGTAGTACAGAAGATCTGCAAAGGTGGGATGTTACAAGAGAAAGTTTTGATTCTATGCATTCTGATGGAAATGGCAAACATGATACAAATATTTCTCAGGATGAACTTGAAAATACACCAGAAAATTGCATTTCCAGTTGTGAAAATGTTCTTCCAGATATGAGATGCACTCAACAATCTGAAAATACTTCCACACCAGTTGATGAAATTGTTCTATTCTACCCCACTAAAACAAATTTATCATATAATAAGCAGCAAGCAATACTTATTTGTGATCGGGAAACACAGACAGAAGCTCCAGCAAAGCATAAGAGACAGAAGAGGCATCGCAGAAGCTATACAGACCTACCTGCAAGAAAACCTGAGCCAAGCAACAGTTCATTCCAAGAACCTTCTTCTTGGTCAAGTGTGCAAAACATTTCCATGCACCTTTCACAGCTTCTTCACAACACCTCTGAACTGCTTGGAAATTTGTCCTTTCAAAAAATAAAAGACAGTGAACAAAATTACCATAAAGCAGTTGAACAGAGAACAAGCTTTAGCATGCTTGATCGCCATACTCAAACAACAGAAGACATAGGCATTCAAACTGATATTTTAGGACATCCTCAAAATACAATCGAGGACAGACAAATTAATACTAATCTGAAAACTGAGCTAGTGAAATCTCAGGAAGTAAATGTTATTGTGAAGCTAGTTCATCCAGATACTATAACTCTACCTAAGGAAAGAACATCAAAAACCAAAGGAAGGAAATTGCTGAGTATGCCTGACATAAGAAGTCATGATATTGATACCCAAGAACATTATTATATGCCTCAATCTACTTTAGGTATACATTCCAGTTGTTCCTCAGAAGTGCCTAAAACACCATTAACAATTTCATCAACACCTGCTTTCAGTAGTCACAAAGTATATCCAACTGCATCCCCATTATATAATTCTAGACTTAAGTCTTCAGCTACTGCTGTTAGTAATCCTGCTTCTTGTATCTCTCTGTCTCCCAACTGTTACTTTCAACATAAGAATCCTACTGATAAAACTAGCATTTCAGAAACAAGGCAACTGTATTGTAAAAACAACTTGCTAGTTGACAGAGCTTCTTCCCCAATTTTGATACTAAGTGCAAGTCCAATCAACCAGCAACCTACATCAGAGATTTCAACTAGTTCTTCCAAAGCATTTGCTGGGAAACAGGTGAAAAGTACTGCAAATTCAGGAACTGGTTTTAAGAAAAAGGACTCAGATCTACAGTATAATAGGTGTTCTTGGGAATCATGTCTTGATACTTGTTCACGCGCTGAAATGGACAGTGATTCTACTACACCTAGAGAGAGCAAGGATGTTCATAAAAGATCTGGAAATGACTTGGATAAAAGCATGACTGAAGTGCTTTCCAAAAAAGGTACTTCAAAACAAAAGCAAAGATTGACCATTGACACACATACTGCAGTTCACACTGAAAGACTTTATCACTCAAGCAGTACTTTAGAACTTTCTAGCCATGGGGAATATATAATTGATGATCATGGAGAAACCCTTCCCACAGAACATTCATTTCATCAGATCAGAAGGGCAAGAAACTTCTCGGGAGGAATTAAAAGTGGAAACTCTGTTAAAAATTCAGAATGTTCACCATCTAAGAGGCCTTTACCAAAATCTTTAAATGAGCCTCATACCACTTTGTGTGTAAAATCTGAAGAAACTCATGAATGTGTTCCTGATTCTTCTCAACCATGCCCCCCAATCTGGAGAAATGAGAAGGGTGGTTCTTTTCTCAGGTCAGAATTGAGTGACATGCAAGATGATGATAATGATGTTGATGAAGAGGATGATGATGACGATAATGATACAAAAACAGGATCTGATATTGATAGTGTATGTAATACTGAAATCTTGCTAAATGGGAACACTTCTTTAGTAAAAGCCCACAGACATCGAAGTTACAGTCTTCGTGACCTGCCCATGCACAATAAATTCAGCAATTGGTGTGGTGTGAAGGGAGCTCCTCACTCTTCCTTAACAAGCCTGACACTGAGTGCTAGTGATATCCACAGCCAGACAGAAAGGAAATTGGTTAACAGAAGAACCACTGAAATAGAAGAGAGATCGCTACTTAGCGAAAGGAGAGCCAGAGAGATTGAGAGACTAAGAAGAGAGCGTGCCCAGGTTATGTCTGGAATACATTTAGATATGAGTCAGCAACCTCTTACTGTGGAACTCACGGAAGCAAAGCTAACCTATGGGATTGGTGAAACTGATGCACAACTCAGGATTCTTCAGAATGTAGTCGGTGAGGAATTGACAGCAGTGCCCATAAAACAGCAGCTTTACGAAAGGTAATTATTTTTTCAACATTACAGATTGGCTAAATACAGCAAGAGTTTGACATACAGTTAGTCCCCGACTTATGAGCACAATTGTGCCAAAAAATTATGTTGCTAAGCAAAACAGTTGTCAGAGGAGTTTGTGCCCCATTTTATGAACTTTCTTGACACGGTTGTCAATCACTACAGTTGTTAAATTAGTAGCACAGTTGTTAAGTGAATTTGGCTTCCCCAGTGACTTTGCTTGCCCGAAAGTTGCAAAAGGTGAACACATGATCTTGGGACATTGCAGTTGTCGCAAGTATGAGTCAGTTGCCAAGTGTCTGATTTTTAATCATGTGACCATGGGGATGCTGCAATGGTTGTAAGTGTGAAAAACGGTGATAAGTCACTTTTTTCAATGCTGTTTTAACTTTGAACAATCTTTAAACAAATAGTTGTAACTCAAGGACTACCTGTACCACCATCAACAGAAGAAAAATAGAAGTAAATATTTTGAAATTTTGAGCCATTGCTGTTAATCATATCTTCCAAAGAGCTTTGCTTCTTGGTAATACCTATGTAATGAATTTTTCCCAGAACCATAAAACAGAAGGAGTACTGACAGTTATTATTAAAAGGCATAAGTTTTCGTGAACTTAATACATTTATATTACTAATTTCTTACTAACAACCAATGATGGGAAAGGGAAGGAGAGAGGGAAAACCTGAAATATAATATTATCAGAACATGTTCAAATATTACTCAGCATTAGCTGAGTAATCTCTAACCTTGTAGTCAGAGTAAGACAATGGGAGGGGATTCTGAGTTCTCCTCCTCTCTGGTAAATTAGGAATTATATATTCTGGTAACACTGGAAGTATTATATAGCTATATAATGTGTATAGCGAGCTTATTTCAAACTTAGGTTCAACCTGCATACTTGGCAAGGTTATATTTCTTCCATTTAATATGTTATCTTCTCCCTTCTATCAGTCTTGTAAAAATTTTAATGTTTAAAAAAACTACAACTTAGTTTGTTTTTCTCCATTCCCATAATAGGCACAAGAAATCAATTGAAATTTTAAGGAAACAAAGAGAAGAGAGACTTCAGTGCTTCAGAAGGAGTCGCAGTCTTAGTCCACAAAAGCATTGGAATTTTTTGCAAACCCTGAACAGTAATCAGAGAGAAATAGATCTGCCCAGCCGACGTCGTGAATACCTCCAGCAGTTGAGACGAGACGTTGTAGAAAATACAAGGTAGGGTGACCTAGGGCCATTTAGAAGGATCTAGGACAGCTCACCACAAGCAGGTTGGTGTGGACAGGTGGGTACAGATGCATGGGAGTGATAGGGTAGGCGCAGCTGGGTGAGCATGGACAGGTCAGCGTGGACAAATGGGTGCAACTGGGTCGGCATGGATGACTCGGCATGGATGACTCAGCGTGGCCCGGTTGGTGCAGACAAGCGGGCATAGGTTGGCATGGATGGGTTGGCACAGCTGATTGAGCATAATTGGGTTGGCACAGAACAAGTCATCCTGACCAACTAGACATAGGGGCAGTTTGGTGCCCCATCAGAAGAAACATCAGCCCCTAATGTGCTGGCCGACAGGAATGCGGGGACAGGAACAACTCGTGAGGGGAATCACGGTCACAGGGCAATTCAGAACAAACGGGGAGGGAAGACACACTTTAGGGCTGGCCTCCCTGGCAGGTGCCTGTCCGCTTCTCAGGATGGGAAGTGCAGCCTGGCGAGCCCTTGGACTGCATGTCACAACAAGCCTCACTCCACATCCAGATTGTAGCCCTGCCGCTGCCATTCTAAGAATGGCTGCCCTTTCATGGCTGACCCTCTGCCTGCAGCTTCCCAACCATCAGTGAAGCAGTCTTCATCCTGCAATGATGATTGTCAATTTAGGCTGATAATACCGGTTAGTTCCTGTTTTAATTCTTTCCTAAGTTCAGAATTAATTCTCATTCTAACATGTACCATTCTTAAGAAACAGAATTATTCTTTATTTTTAAAAGCATTCATACAGTGTCCTAAAAGCTTACAATGTGACTTACAAATCAATACACAGAATACCGTTATGACATTTTTTAGGGTTCAGGAACCAAAAATCAGGATCCAGCATCCTTCAGAGATTGAACAGCTGCTTCGAGAATATCAGAGAGCACAAGAAGAAACTAAAACTGAAATTGCACGAGCGAGGGACAAGCTCCGGGAAAGAGCTGAGCAAGAAAAGAAGCGCATTCGAGAACAAATATATTCTCAACTGCAGAAGGCAAGTGTTAAAATTATTTCAGCTAATTTTCACAGTTCGTGTTAATTTAAGACTGCATCTTATGATCTGGGCATGTCTGAAGGTACATAATGTACCAACTTCTTTGGTGCGTTATGTGATAGAATCCTTGTAGCTGAATGTGTGAAATATAATTGTTTGCAAGACACTTTGCAAGATAGTCACATCTGTCTTAATTTTATGTTCTAAAATTGAGGTAGCTCCATTACTAGAAAAAATTGAAGGAAGAGGAAATAATGCATCAATTTTAACTCAAATGGGGTTGTGTAAATCGTTAAAATTTCTTGAAGATTTCAATTACTTAACATTTCAACCCTTAGGTCACTCATTTTAGGAGACAAGACCACTTAGAAGACATCATCATTCACCTGTTTTGCTTATCTTCTGAACAATAAGCTACAAGCAGAACAAATGAAGTAGTGAACATTGGAATGAAATAAATATTATAAAATAAATGACTATCTGAAATAGAATGAACAAGCTTTAAACTATCCTGTTATTATACCATTTCTTATAATATGCTATTAATACCATTTCTTAATATTGATGTGTTTATCATAGGAAGAAACTAAGCTGAAGACTCTTGTAAGCACAAGCACTTTACACACAGATTCCACCCTTAGTTTGTCTTCAGGACCAACTTCTGGATACAACAGTAGTAACACAGCTACTTATTCTGCTAGTATTCTTAGCAACCAAGGAGCCCAGGTAATAGTAATTTCTCTTCTATAAAATAAAGGGCTTTATAGAATAAGATATATTATTTAATGTCATAGATTTGATTTAGCATGGCCATAAACTTAGTCAAGTGGGACAACAAATACTGTGTATTGAGCAGATGATTCACAGTGTGGTTATAAACCATTAGCATCATTCTCTTTCGGGGATGATTTCTATGAGGTCCAAGCATATGTTGTCTTCTCTTATTCCTTTCAACCAATGGAAATCTCCATGACTCTAAATTCATACTGTCATCCATCAAAAGCCAACATCAGAGCAAAGTCTGTTGCTCACAGTCAATTATGTCTGGGGTAGTATAAACTCTCAATAAAACAAAATTTATAAATAATCATATATTGCTTTCTTCCCCTCTCCCCCTCCCCGCCATATATTAGCTTTGTGCTGAAGACGTGGAACATTCAGCAGATGATACAAGAGGACGCCCAGCTATTCGAAATCATCAGCTTTGCATACTCAAGCAAGTGCAAAAGGGATCTGCTAGTGGTAAGGGCTGGATAAATCATCTGATGATGAGTTCTGTATCAAATATGTGCAGGGTGTTTCACGTATTTAAAAAAACACAATAGAATCAAGCATGTATGACTTATGCTGGCCATCTGATCAACCAAAAAAGTGTAAGGTTAAATGCTATTGTATACTAAAATAGAATATATGTTGGTCTAGATTGAACTGTGGAGTCCTTGATGCCCTCTGAGCTTGGTTGTTTGTTTGTTATCTAATCAAATAATGAAATATCTGCAAGCAAACAACTAAGCTCAGAGCATCAAGGACTCCACAGTACACTAAAAAAACAGAGTTATTTCAAATGTTCTTAGGAAGTCTCCTATTTTTTTCCAGAGTACATTAAACACCTCTTCTGTATCATTTGCTTGGGAAGATTGCATCCTGCCCAGACTTCTCCGGACAGAAATAATAATTCATAATTGTATCAAGCCATTAGCTTTGCCCTCTGTGCTGATAGTGAACAAAATGAGAGGGCTGGATAGAATATATTTTCAAATCAACCAATTCCTTCTCATAATTGGTCTGTGCATATTTGAATATATACTTTCTTCAGCCTTGAGAATCTTAGCCCAATAAGTTTATCTTGATTTAATTTTAAATTTGATTTTTAAAAGCTCTAGTTAACCAGCTTTATTAAGAAGGAAGTGGCCAGTTTCTGAAATAGTGCCAACAACAACTGTTGGCTTTCAATGCTCGTTGCAATGAGTGTGGCTCACAAATGAAATAAAGTTCTTTGTGAATGGAAGATGTTAGTTTCTTCTTCTCTGAATTGATCTGAAGAATTTGGATTATGAACATTCAGGGCATGTTACTTTCAAACTGTTTTAGAAAATTGCCTATTATTGGAAGCAGAATGTTGTGATCCATTAAAGTCCGATTTTAGTCATTTGCCCCATTTTGTACATCCTGTAAATAGGTAGCTCAGATCAGATCTATGGTATAGGCTCCTTATTTATCTCATTTGTTACAGAGACTTTTCCTGTGACTCCTTCATCTATGGAGAAGAGCAGCCAAAGGTACCCTCATAGCCTAACTATTTCACCTAGCACCTTTTCAGCTTCTTCAGTGAAAGGATATGAAGATCTGTCCAAACATGTCTTAGCTAATGCTACTGCCGAGGTGAGTAGATAAGTATATTGAACACAAATGTCTGTCAGAAATGTAGCAAGAATGGTCTGGTTATCTGCTTACCGGGATGGGGGAGGTAAGCTGTTCCAAAGGAGGGAGATCATCACCTAGAAAGTTAAATCCTGGGGTTTCTGAAGATGGATTTTCCTTGGTGGTAGGACATTCAATAAAATGGACAGGCAATCTCAACTTGAAGAAGTTAGTCATGGAGAAATCTAAGTTTTGAGCCATGCATTGGGAGCTATCTGGCAGCCAATTCAACTCTCATAGTAGCACCATTTCATGGGTAACCTCTTTGTGCCTGTAACTGAAGCTTCTGGAAGGTCTTCAAGAGCAATTCCATGTAGACTGGTGTGCAGTAATCCAGGCACAAAATGATAAGGGCTAAAAGGGCTGATGCACAAAATATAGTTATGCAAAAACCTCCTTGACCACACCACCACATGTCATTCAAGCAGGAGCTGTGATCCAAGAGAACTTTAAGTTGAAAGCACATTTTGTGTGGGGAAGTGCTACCTCATCCCAAATCAAGCTTGGATATCTCTAGATGCATTCACTTCTAAATGCATATCCATTCAGTCCAGACAGGATTCGATCTAAGCTCAGGGGATCCAGCCAGATCCCAAAAGCCTCCAGCCATTAGGTCAGGACATGGATTACATTTTCTTCCTGGCTCAGGATAGAGATATATAGATATCAGATATAGATATATAGATATCAACCTATAACCACAGTTGGGAAAAGAATTTTGGTCAAAAGTCATGATGATCATAAGTCATGATAGTCATAAGTGCGGATTCCCAAGTGACCAAACCTGATTTTACAGTTTTACAGTGGTTGTTAATTGAGTCAGGAAGTCACCCAAGTGGGCATCTTTTAAACAGAAACCAGCTAAAAATGCCACAAATTGCAGTCACATGACTGCGGAATACTATGTCCAGCTAGTAAATGTGAGCCAGGTACCACAAACCTGAAATGTAGTTATGTGACTGATGAGGATGTGTGACATAAGATTTTACAATGACTAGAAATGCTTTATGGGCTCTAAAACACACTTTCCAAGGTTGACATAACTTTCAGTAGCTCCTACTCCCAACTCTCATAATAATTCCAGAGAGATAATATGGTCAATATCACTGCAGACCTTGTAAGAAATCCAATATAACTTATATAATAAAAATCTGTATAAGTAAAACAGCACAAATAGCCCTAAAAGAGAATATATATTGAATTGGGGTCCTTGGTGCTCTTTGAGCTTGGTTGTTCGCTTGAAGATATTTCATTGCCCAACTAGGTAATATTATTGATACTGGTAGGTATGGATTTTACTCTGTATTTAGTAGCTCTCCTCTCAGATGAAACGAGTGACCCTCTTGTCAGGATTGTGCATGCCTAAACGTATCCCTAAATGTTCTTTTTAAGAATCATGAATCAAAGAATAACTCAAAACAGAATATAAACTGTTTTGGAACTCTTCTGTTTTATTGTTACCAAACTAAGATGTAACATTACACAATTTGTAAGACGTACACAACACAAAATAAAATAAAATAATAAAATAAAAAGAGATATAATAGATGAAACCTTTCAATTACAAGGAAGAGCCTATTAATAGTTCCTAGGATTCCTTTCATATAGCAACAATTTTTCTTGGTTCTTTTACTCTACAGAAGGAAAGCAGAAGATTATTTCAGGTTTTTTCCTCTCTAGCACAACTGCAAGGCTGTTCCCTTGGGAAAATAAATGTACCAGTATAAATTAGAAGATATAAGTCCTTAATTATGTATTAGGTGACCAGATTAGCATTTAAAGGTCATAGAAGAAAAGGAGAAAGGAAATCAGGATTCCAGTCAGCATCAATGATCACATGCCCACAGGGGCACATGGCTGGAATAAAATTGTAGCAAAGATGCAAAGAACAGCTCAGATTAATCTATAATATATATTAACAAAAATTCCCAATATGCACCTAGCTCCATATTTTCTGTAGACTATTCTGTATCACCAATTCTTGTTTCAGGATTTGGGTGCGTAGATTTTAGCTGGCAAAAGCCAGATACCTGGTGCCTTCTCTGTACAATCTAACAGTCAGCTTGTTTTGGTTTGTCAATTAAGCATTGTCTAGTGCAACAGTGATTGTAAATCTATGATACGTGTGTCAAAGATGACACATCATGACATTTTGGGTGACACACCAATGTTCAGCAACACCCAGCAGGTATTCTCAAAAACAAGTGCCATTCTTGTAGGATTTTAGGAGGCTGTGGAGGCCAAGTGAGAATGAGATGTGTTCTCATGCAGCCTGCAAACTCTCTGGAAGTCGTGAGGGCTGTTTGCTCTCTGGAAGACATGAGGGGCTGTGAGAACAGGGTGTGTGCTTTCATGTGGTTTGAGAGACTGAAATCTGTGGAAGAGCATTCTCCATGAAACCTTCAAGATTGAAGGCCTTGTGCAACCCAGAGCAGCTTTGCATAGGTGGCAGGGTCAACAGAAAGAGAAGTTGAGTGGTGCATGGCAAATCCTGGAGAGGGCTGTGCCATGGAGACAATCACATCATTTCCCAGGACCTTGGGGAACAGCGTGAGTGCTGGCACTAGGGTTGAAGACGAGGCCCAGGCATTTTGGTGCTGCTGCTGTTCCATGGGACCTTGATGATGGGGAGATAGAAAATTGTTTCTCTTTTGCTTGAGGAAAGGGTGATACACCCGCAGAGTCAAGTTAGGCACTAAGGCCAAAAGGTTTGCCATCACTGGTTTAGCGAGACCCAGGAAGTGAATTTTCTCTGTTGAAACACCTTCTATCAAGAACAGCCTCTTCATTTGGCTCTGACCCTTCCCACTTTCAGGCAAACACTAAAAACTTTGGGTTAGGGTATTTGGTGATACGTTTTTTGTGTTTCTTCCCATGTGTTTGTGCGTGTGATTTGTGAAGTTGCCCAGAGTCACTTTTGGACAGCCTAGAAATTGGATGTCTCGATGGTTAAATACTTTCCTCTCAGGAGGGATGATAAAAACAGGCAAAATGAAGCTGTCCCTTCCCCCTTAAAAGACTCTCCCGAGAATGAAAATCTTCCCACTCTTGATTGGTTGCTTTGAGTTTAACATTCCAGATTTTTAATCAACTTGGCCTGCCACCATATTTTGTATAAACTTAGGCTCTGTAATCTAGAGATTTCTTTGCAAGGCAAAGTACTATTGCCCACATCCCTCCAGCTAGGAGGTACATCCACATCAAGAATGTAAGTGATAAGTTTATATATTCAGCTAATTTTTGGTTTATTCTGTCACTAATTTAATTAGGGAAATTAAATCCGGTTCCAATAGGTTGCTGGATACCTGCATGGACCTCAGAAGAGAACATAATAAGTTGTCACTAAATTTAAATAAAGCTGAATTTTATAGAAAGGGGCTGCAACTTCTGAACTATAACACTGCATTTTACTTGCTTTAAAGGTTATGGCAGTATGTTCAAATGACTTGAAAAGCCTTTACAGTGGGCAGGCAACCGCTGGCTGGAAGTAAGTTTTGGCCATAGATCCTTCCTATTTATACCAAGAGAGTACCTTTTATGGTATTTTTGAAGAAAACCTGCTTTCATCTTTCATTTATTTCTCCAATTAGATATCAGTGCACAGAGAAAAACGTGTTTGTTTATTATAAAGCCTTCCCATCATCTACAACTAAGCATGGATTTTTGGGAGCTGGAGTGATCAATCAACCTCTTTCCATGGTATTGTGTATCTTGAAGGATGCCAGTAAGCGACATTTGTATGACAAAACCATTACCACAGCTCAGGTACATAAGAAAATAACCAACAATATTGAGTTGGGTGAGTACTTTTTACACTACAGTACTTACTATTGTTGAAGAGAGCTCATAATGTCAGCGTTCCAAAGAAACTTCCCCATCTCCATTCAGCACTCAGAGACAAAGTTCATCCAAGTAAGAATTTAT
>JANHJO010003649.1:53352-74729 GCA_032468235.1 Pseudoxyrhopus heterurus | reverse complement strand
CTATTCTATTCTATTCTATTCTACTCTACTCTACTCTACTCTACTCTACTCTACTCTACTCTACTCTACTCTACTCATTTGCCAGTAATTTCTACTAGTTCAGAAATGATGGAAGATATGACAGGAGAGATAACAGAAAGTGTTCTTCTCTCTTAGCTGTTTAATCAAGGGAAGAGAAAAGCAAGTTGGAATGAATTTCTATGAAAACATTAATATGGAAAACAAATTCCTGGACTCTTGAGCTATTATTTTGCACCTGAGGGTGGAATTCACCAACATCAGACAAATCAAGTCAATAGAACAAGGCAGCACTCATGGACTTGGATAGTGCAGCTGTGCCCAATTCCCGTTTCCCTGCATAATATTTACAAAGGTAAATGTGGTCATTTTCCTCTTGTATTTCACTCACTGTTTCTACTGCCATTTCTGACTAGCCAGGAGACACTGATTTAGAAGCTATCTCTGAGATTTCCACATTCAGTATAGCAGAGTTTCTCAATCTTGGTAACTTTAAAATATCTGGACTTTGACTCCCAGAATTCCCCAGCCAGTAGGTTGAGACTGGCTGGATGTACTACTACATACTTGCTGTAATTCTGGGAGATTACTCTCTGTCTCTCTCTGTGTGTTTTCTTTCTTAATATAAAATAGAAATAAAGATGATGGAAAAAAACAAAAAAATGAAACAGAATAGAGAGGATATAAAGTGAGAGAAGGGGAAGAAAAATAAAAAAGAAACAAAAAGCAATGATTTCTGACTTTTTTGGGGGGGAGGAGTAAGGTACAAAATAAAGTAATAGTACAAACTTTCTAGTTATGCCAAATAGTAACCATTAGTCATTTCTATAATAATAATTCACTTAATTCTCACATCCCAAAGTCAAAGTTTCATTTTTTTTCTCTTTCATGCCCAAAGTCCAAGCAGTTTCCAAATAACTTACAAAATTATTTATATTCTTGTCCCACATTATTGTGATCAGCTTTGCCATTTCCACTGGAAATTCTGGGAATAAAAGTTCACACATCTTAAAGTTGCTAAGATTGAAAAATACTGCAACAGAGAATTGAACTAGGTGATATCTTCCCCCAGGTCTTCAACTATGATCTTCACATGATTATATGGTTTAGGAGAGACTGTAAGTGCACTGTTCAGTGAGAATCAATTTTTGAGAAGATGATTTTTTATCCACTTTCTATCATAGTTTGTCTATAGGCTAACTGATTAATTTAATTGTATATTATAGACTGAGATTTTTAAAGATTAATGGAAACTCCTTCCATTTTCCATATTAAGTAGAAGCTCTGCCCTAGTAATTTTATATCATATTTTTTAGCAATGACTACACGAAACGATAAGATACGGATATACTATCCTTATAAGGCAAAGGGAGTGGAAATTATATATATACCAGGAAACTATATACTAGGCATAAGTCAAATAGTTCCTTCTGGTAAAGGAAGATTCTGAATTGCTATCTACGTTTTGTTCAAATAAAACCAAAATCCAAATCCAACATAAAGTATTACAGCTGAAAGTATTTATTTATTTTTTCTTTATTTTTTATTATTTTTCTATTTATTATACAGCATTCCAATTTAAAGTGTTGACAAGACAAGTCTCACACATCATAACACATGATAACATTACAAAACATATTTATCTCTAAGAGCCACTAAATTATACACATTCACATCTTTTTATTTTCTAACAAACTTTATGTCTATTTTCCTTTTCTAGTCTCTGCTTCTGTGGTTCTATTTCCTAACCACTTATATACCATAAACCCCAAATTTCATAAAATTCTGTTTCCCTCTTATCCTTTAACGATAAAGTTAATTTGTCTAATTCAGCACATTCAAGGATTTTGTTAATCAGTTTTTCTTCAGTTGGAATTGTTTCCATTTTCCAATGTTGTACAAAGATAATTCTTGCTGCCGTAATTATATGTACCAGAAGATATGTCAGATTTTTTTTTGTATCTCCCTGGAATTATTCCTAATAAAAATATTTCTGGCTAGTTGTTGGTCTGTCATCTCATCAATCCATTTTTTAACCCTGGTCCAATATCTCTTAGCATGTGGACATAGCCACCACATGTGATAGTATGTTCCTTGAACTCACAATGCTTTTGAACTCTATCCTGGCTCCTGGTTTCTTTTGCTTGACAGTTGTTCTTGCATTCCTATCCCCAGAGACTGTAGGGGTAAAGACTCCAGCCTCTGAATCCTGGGTAGTGCTTTGAACCTATTGACTTTCACAACTAATATATATCAAAATTCTTGTATAATATTTCTTACCTGTCTGGTTGGCAATTTTCCCTTCTGGACAACGAAGACATTTGTAACAGCAAAATGGCTTCCCTTCTACTTTGATCTTGCTGTAACCCAAGTTGCGGGGATCATTGCACAAAGAAAGAGGTTGAATCTGTAAATAAAAGAAAGAGCAATACATACAGAATTTAAACATTAGCTTTCTAGAGATTATCTTCTTTAAGGAATCTTTTCTTTCTTTTGTTTTATTAGAGTTATCAAAATTCTGTGCTTTTCTTATCCCTTAAAATATCATTCTGGTGTAATGATCATGCAAATTTTTATTTCTTATTTGGGGGTAGGTGCTTTAATGGAGGAAATGATTGGTAGCGGGAACAGTGGCTTTGACCTGAATGTTTTATATTTGTGCTTTATCTCCTTGGGAAAAAATAATTCAATTGATGCCCAACCAGGATTTCTCTGTTGCACTATTGTACTTGACTGTCCTTTCCTCTCATGACTGTGTCCCTCTGGCTTGGCCTGCTCCCCTTGGATTGAACCCTCTCGTGGGCAATTAATCAGTAAAAGTCCCAGATTCCTGGAGTGTGATGGGGATGATGTTCATGCTATTCTTAAATGAATCAATCATTTAAGGAAGAGAATTGGGACTTGACATAGTTTAAGTCACTAGAGATCTTTGTTCCTATAATTCAAACAGAGTCTGAATTGTGCTGGGCATCTGGAGTCTAGTATATGAGATTTGGGTACTGTAATGAGATTAAAGCAGCAGGACTAATTGGGTTAGAAGAGATGAAGTCTGTGAAAGATCTGTCTCTTAAGTAAAGATCAGAATGAAATCTAAAATCCCTGTAAAATACAGGATGTAACCAGTATTCAGGTGGAAGCCAATGACTTCAAGTTTTGTTTGCTGGCTTCTTAAAAAAAAGATTTGCTAAAGCTGTTGCTCAAACCTTTGATTCAAATGTGATTGAGCAAATTAACATGATTCTTAGCAAGAACTGGGTGTATACAAAATATGGCATGCTTGTGTCTGTCCAGCTAAATGTGTCTTATTGAAAGTTGGACCACAACAAAATGTTGCAGCATATTCCTGTCCAAGCTACAGCTAGCTAGTATTGCAACCTCTCCTTCCCTACTTTCTGTAGTAATCGTGCATGCTTGGTCTTCATTGAGCTGTCTATGACAGCCCACTTATCTTCTCCCCCATCCCTTTTTTGTAAAATAAAATAAATTTTATTTCTTGCAAGTCCCCTCTGTATGAATGGTGCTCTTTGAAGTATACAGTATAAAGATTGACATTGTGCAGTTTACTGTTAAGGTGTAAGTGTAACTGGTTTTGAGTGTATTCTTAGATTTAAAATAAACTTGTAGTGGAAAAGTTAATACTGTTCTGAGCTTGGAATGAAGCACTTTGCATTCCAGAGCTTTCTTCCAAGCTTTGGACAAAATTTAGTGCAGGGGTCACCAACCTTTCGGACCTCAGGGACCAGTAAATTCATAATTTTAAATCTCTCGGACCACTAATATGAATTTTTTAAAAAGATAAATAGTATTTAGTGCAATATAAAAAATGCAAATAATTTTTCTGCGGACCACCAGTGGTCCAAGGACCACCAGTTGGTGACTGCTGACTTAGTGTGCTCCTTCCATGTTGTTCCAAGCATTCCGATATCCTGTAATTAAAATTCCAGTAAGCCATGCAGAGTTTGTGCGTACATTTATCATTAGAATAGTAGGCATGGGCATGGCAATTGGTTGGAGCTATTTGAGAAGGAATGGATGGGGGAGTCATTTGAATATTATTTTCAATTATTTAAATGTGTTATAGCCTGGCTATTCCCGAAAATTCTGGATAGTTTACAAAAGAAGGGACCTGGAGCATATTAACAAATTGTAGATACGTGGTTCCTTGTATCTACATTCTATGCATTGAAGAACTTTATATACCATGAAGAGTTTTGTAGGTGACAGTCAGCATCACCCAGAAACCAACTGTCAACCGTATAACTTGTGTAGCATCAGTGACACACGGGCTTACCTAGCCAAAAATTCTTGCTACTGCATTTTGAATTAACTGTTTGGTCTTCAAGGGCAGCCCGGTGCAGAGTGCATTATAGTAGTCCAATTACAAGGTGATCAGGGGATGAGTAACCATCTGAAGGGCCTTCCAGTCAAGGAAGGAACACACTGGATGAACCCCCATCAATTGCAAATTGTCCCCATCCAAGACTAACAATGAAACGTCACTGATCCAGGGGGCCAAACAGCCACATCAATTCAGTCTTGTCAAACCATTCAAGATTGACCCGAAGTCTGTTCCATTCCATCAAACCTGAACAGCTTCCAGGCAAGTACTGGATTGATACCTTGACAACTTCATTCTACATGGAGCTGCCCTTGAAGACCCACCAGTTGATTCAAAATGCAGTCGTACCAGCAGTAGCAAGCATCCTTTGCTGCATATGCCTATGGGTTAGATATAAACAACCTTGTACTGATGATACCAAACCGATAGACGGCATGACCAGTGGTTTCATGTAAAAGTTAAGCAGGAGAAGGGAGAGTGTCAAGCTCTGAGACACCCCATAAGTGAGTGGTCACAGGCATGAGCCCTTCTTCCCTCCATCAGCATAGTTGGGCGTGATCACTGAAGAAGGAGGCAAACCAACGTAACGTGGTGCCTCCAGCCTATGCAGAACAATACCATGGTCACTGATACTGCCGAGAGGTCAAGGAGCACAAGGATGGATGCATCACCCCCACCCTCGCTCCGCCAAAGAAGATGGACAAGCACAAATACTCTGTTAAGGAAGATACCGTAGTTGGGACCAGAATTGCTGTTGCTAAACAATAAAGTCAGAGTGGAACATCTTGTGACCACGCCACTTAGTGACAGCAATTCCAGCAGTCCCAGTTGCCATTGTTAAGAGAGAACCACACAGGTCATTAAGCAAGAACCTCACACATCACTAGGACTTCCGACTTCCTGTTGACCTCCCCACTGACTTCGCTTGTAGGAAGCTGCCAAAAGAGGTCACAAATCGTGGTCACATGACCATGGGGATGCTGTGGTGGCTGGAATGCTAAGGACCTGTTGTATCTACTGCTCATTCAGCACCCTCATAAGTATGAACAGTCGCTGGACAAATAGTCGTTAACTGAGGAATCCCTGTACTATGTGTGCCATCCAGTCAAATAGCAAATGATGTACAGGATGAGGATGGACATAATTCACATGATTGAAAGGTTGCTGTGAGGGTAACCAAAACTGAGTTGCAGCTTGCTGGTCCCCAGAGTACCATTGGTTTACAAGGGGCTGATATTACTAGAATTAATTTCATAGAGCTGCTGTTGCCAGGAAAGAGATGCTTAACAAGTAGCAGATTGAGCTTTGCGTGATCCCAACATCTTATCTCTCAAAAGAGCATAATAAGGTGTGGCTCTGAGTAGGAGTTTGTGTGTTTAAATTAATATTTAAGTGTAAGCATAGTAAGTGTACGGAAGCATTTTTTCTTGGCCTGAAAGCTACCTCCAAGCCATTTTTATATACTTGTGAGTGGAGAGAAGAGCATGATCAGCCAAGGTTCTGGTTGTGGCCATTTTATTAGAAAGGAATACGGCAGATCCTGGGAAAATTAATCTCCAAGGAAGATCAAGCCTTCGCAGGTTGAGTAAGGGTTGGCATTGGGCCCATGAAGAATATGTTCCTTCTTTTTCTACCATGTATGGGTTCCGTTCCTTCCACATTGTAAAACTGGGCATCATAGAGCTTAGTCCTGACTAAAACATGATTGCAGATCAAAGTTTGGAGGTAATTTAAAGAGTCGGGACCTTCTTCACCCTCTCTATTGCAAAAGTGGCTCTATAGATACAGCAGGTCATGGGTAAAAAAAATGTGTGCCCGCCCCCCCAAAAAAACCCCAAATTAGCCTGAACATGAACAGGCTCTCATAGCACCTTAATATTTCTCCGAGTAACCCTACTGAGAAGTCTGGCTAGTCTAGGGAGAAACATTCCAACAAACCCTTGGGGTTCTAACTCAGCAAGGAAACCTTTTCAAGTAGGTTGAAAATGCAGCAAAGACCACCAGGGCGGATTCTGCGGAATAGATGTTCGAGAGCTCCAACTTTGCGCACATTCAGTAACTGAAAGGCAGCCTTCCATATAAACTGAAACTGCCCAGCCGTTAGTGGAAGGAATTGTAATAATCTGGCAGGAGGACACCTACAGTTTGAGTCACTGCAGCCAAATTAGCAACGGCCAGACCAGCTTTAAAATTAACATTCAGTCACATAGTGTCACAAATTACAAGATGAAATAATTTATTACAGCAAAACTCTTGTGGGATTCATACGGTATACAGAAAACTATGTAGGGTATTTTAATTATTTCAATTATACTGATGCAGCTTTTGCCCTAACAAGCAGTGTGTTACTCTTGTTTGAAAAGCTAATTATCTTTGTTCTATTTATATTTCATTTTACATGAAAAAAATTGGTTCTCATTTTTCCTTGAATGTACATATGAAATTGCAGATACAGGGAAATGAGAGAAACTTTGGTGCCTTGGCCTAGTTCATAAACTATAGATTTAAAAAAGCTACAGATTTCAGAAAGGAAGTGTTAAAGCCAATGTAACTTATACTAATTTTCTGATTACTAAATCATCTCATATTTTCAACTAAGAGCCTCAATAATGCTATTACGCCAAATTTATAAATATTTTTGGAGAGATGAGAATCAGAGTGGATAAAGATTTCAGATCTAACCGCTAACAGTTGCTTAGCATCAAAGTAACAAGGTGCAGGGCAAAAGCTCTGCTGACTTTGGGAAAGGCAGAAAGAAGAAACAACGGTTTATACTGCTATGGGTGTAAGAGGAAACACTTCCAGAACACAAACAATTTTTAGTGCAATTTCAGTCTGTATGCAGTAAAGATACTTACGAAATCAAATGGTGTCAATATTTGAAAGGCTTCTGCTGGGTTTGGGCTGAGCAGAGCAGGGTCGAATGTATTACTGTAGGATTTGTAGTCTGTGCAAAAAGTACTAGGCAGGGAGGGGCTGTTTTCAGGTGTGTGAATAGTTACTATATAAACAACCAGTGCCCTCAATTTTTGAAAATCTATTTTCTCTCTGCAGATTGTTAGTAAATGTATATCAAGCAGGCAGCCAAGAATGAAGAAAGCAAGCCGGAATATTAGTTCGGTGCCCAAAGTGCCTGGAGTAACTAAAATGCAAACGGCAGAGAAAGTTAAAACAGAGACCAGTTCCACAACGTCTGCAGTAACGAAACTTCCAAAAGCAGGAACAGCAACCTCTTTCCTGAAGGTATCGGCACGACTCTTTTGAAATACAAGGGGAGCGGGGATATCAACAGAGGACCCTGGCATGAGCAGCAGAGAAAATGCTGCGAATATCCGTGTATATTGACAGCTTTTTTTATTGTTGCCTCCTGTATGTGGCATTACATGTTCTTTACAGATAATAAGTTTTATAACTGTAGAGAAATACAGACACAGAGGAAGCAGAACCTGCATTGTTTATGAAGTCTTGCAGATAGAAATAGTTTTGCCCTCTTCGGTGATGCGAATGCAAATTTGTGTTGGATTGATCCAATTAATCTCTCTACATTTTCACCCTGTTCACATGACACACTTATTTGAGTCTGGCACTTTTCTTAGGTACAGCAGCTATCCTGAAGTTACAACTGTTCATGATGGCATTCAATGAGTGGCTTTTACAATTGGTCCTTCAGGTTCTGGCCGTGGCAGCATTCCCGGGGTGGGGGGGTGGCATTTGGGTACTCAGCAACCAGCTTGCACCTGCAGTGGTTGCAGCATCCCAGGGTCACATGCAGTCATCACAATTTGCAACTTTTCCTGCTGTTTTTTTGCAAGCAATGCCAGTGAGGAGCCAGCAGGGAAGGCCGCAAGTCACTTCCTCTGCTTTCTCCAGTCCATAGCAAGTAGTGCCTGCAGCCCCTCGTGACCCACACCCACATTCCCTAGGCCCCATTTGCAGCATCCCCGTACATCAATCGCGTACAACTATACTCCTGATCTGAGGGTTATAAAAAGATTAAAAACATAGCAGTTAAAAATAATAGCCCATGATGGCCAATGCAACCATAAAATCACATCAACAAGGGAGCTCTCTTAAACTCCTGGCCCAAATGCCTGGGAAACAAGCCAGATTCTCAGTGCCTTGCGAAAGGCTGAGTCAGGGCTACCTGTATCTGTAGGGGATGCTCTTCCATAAGGCAGGTGCTGTATCCAACAAGATGATGTATTTCAAGTGCAGGGGACCTGAACCACGCCCCACTCGATGCCACAACTGGTAGGACAAGCAGAAATCATGGGAGAAAGGCAGTCCTACTCTAGAAAGGAAATAATGGTCTTGGTGGAGAGTGAAGTTCTATTACCAAGGCAATAAACAGATAAACATAAACTTAAGTTCCTACCAAGGTAGAGATTTATGAAAGCAGCCTTCCATTCCCAATTCATATGATGATACGAGGGAGGAGGGAAAGTATATTCAGACTTACAAGATTTTGGGACTACAAATATTCTAATAAAAGTGGTTAGTGTTGGGCTTGTCTGTTTCCTGATCCGGTCTACATTGTAGGGCTGATACCTGCAAATAGCCTGTCTCTAGGCCACACAGCATTTTATAGTTTTTGAGTCTTGATTCTTACCTGGAAGTTTATGAGAGCCAGTGCGGCTTGCGGAATAGGGATGTTAGATGGGTTTAGTAAGAGGTACAAAAAACTACCTGTGCTGCTGCATTCTGGACCAGTAGCAGCTTCCAAATGATCTTCAAGGACAGCCCTATGTAGAAGTCATTGCAGTAATCCAATTGGGAGGCAACTGTGGCATGAGCCTCATGAGCCAGAAAATGGCACATTCGGTGCACAAGCCAAGCTGTGCAAAGGCCCCCCCAGCCATGGCTGCCACTCGCCCTTGAGCAGGAACCAGGAGGATCTTCAGGCTGCGCACGGATTCTGACTGGGGAAGTGTACCCCCAGGCAGAGCCAGAGATGGGAAATCTCCCAAGTGGGGGGGCTTTAAACCCACTGCTGCCACTTGCCAGAGTTGAGCCAAAGCCAGTTCCATATCCTGCCCCTTACATCCTGGGCCTTGGCAATGTTTCTGGGCACATGTACCCAAGAAGGGCACAACTGAGTATCAAATAGGAACGGTTAATAACGGAATTGGAAGGGACCTTGGAGGTCTTCCAGTCCAACTCCCTGTTCAAGGAGGAAAGCGTATACCATTTCTGAGGACCCAAATTGTTGGGGGCAATAGGCTGACACTGTAAAACTGCTTAGAGAGGGCTGTAAAGCACTGTGAAGCGGTCTATAAGCCTTAGTGCTGTTGCTGTTTCAAAGTGAATTGGTGAGGAAGTAGAGCCCCAAAGCACCCCACAGACATGGGCTTCAAGCTTGACCCCTCCTTGCCCCCAGCACTGACTGGAACCAACCCTGAAGAAAGGAGAAGAGGAGCGATGCAGTGCCTCCCACTCCGGATCTCCTAAGGAAGGCCGGGTGGATGCCATAATCAGTGGTATTAACTGAGATCCAGGAGGACCAGGATGGACACCCTATCTCTATCCTGAGCCTGCCAGAGGTTACCCAGTGCGATCAGGGCCATTCCAGTATTGCCACTGGGCTGATTCCTGACTGAAAAGAGTCCATATAATCTATTGCTTTCAGGGACCTTTGGAGCTGTAAACCAACAACCTTCTCTAAAAAGGGGAGGTTGGAGAGTGTACAAAAAGGTCAGCTCTGTTGGGTCCAGCAATGGGCTTCAAGGCGGAGGGTCCCTCACCTCCCAGAAGACCTCGATCAACCAGAAGGAACAGGGAACTGAAATACTGGTGGCTGAACTCCCAGCCCCTGTTCGGTTCTCAGAGCAACATTGGGAACATCAGGGCCAGTAGGCTTGAACTCTTCCCGATAACTGGGCCAGGCTGTGCCTCGGGCAATTGCAAAAGACCGGTACAGTCAGATTCCAGCTCTGAACAAATCTGAGCGACTTATCCAGCTGATGGCTAGAATAGTTCTCAGCACAGCCCTGAAGGGATCCCTGTGGCCCCTCCTGGCTGCTCTGGCCACTGCTTCACATTTGTATGATGGGCATAGATGTCATGCCACCCAGGATTTGGAGCACCTTATTTACTTTGTTGAATGGGCTGCCAGCACTCAGGAATTCAGGCCTCTCTCTGTTGAGTGATCATTAAAAATTCATGCATAATAATTATAAGTTTGTGTTAGCAAATAATAACTAGGGTTTGAAGGCTTATGGTTTATTTACATGCCACTCAATCTATTAAGAGTCCCAGCAGCTAATAATAATAATGAAGTAGAATGATGCGAGTTAATTAAAAGCATGGCATTATAATTCACATACCCGTCATAGTTATTTGTTAACATTGTTGCCTGCCAAACTGACAAGCTTTAAGGAGGCTACCCTGACTTTGGAAAATATGGGAAGTGAAAGAACTAGAAGCAAAAGTGATTTGAATAAGCTGGTTCACTGGGTACAATTAACTTCGTTTTTGCCCATTCAGTTTTTTCTCAACAAAAACTCTCTTTATTTTACACTGGTGGAACCTGTTCAACTAGTTGTGGGACTGTTCATTTTTTGATGCATGTCAGTTTGTGGGCGCTGCAGAGGGAAATCATTATATTTATCTAAGGAAGGAGCTTAATATTTCTTTCCTTCTATGTTTAGAGCAACTCAGCAATAAAATCAGTGCAAGCTTTCTGAATTTTCAGTGCAGGTAATCCTTGAATTATGACCATATTTTTAGCAAACATTCAAAGCTCCAGAGGCGCTAAAGAAATGGTGGGTAGAACCCGTCTTCAGAGATCCAGCTGTCCCAGCATCACAGTCTGGGCTCGCACTTATGACCGGTTGCAGCAGCCCATGATCATGTGATCGGCATTTGTGACTTTCACTGCTGACTTCCACAGAAAGTCAATGGGGAAGCCGGCAGGGAAGATCGCAAGTCCCTGGGGTAAGCCTCCCACCCCAGCCTCTCTCCCCTCCCGCCATGCCAGCCACTCCCACAGCCCCACGCCTGCTCCCCCCTCCCCCTCCTGGCATCAGCCTCCCTGCCCACCTGCTTGAGAGCCACTGAGTTGGTTGTGGCAAGCAAGCAGGAAGTTGCCTGGTGAAACCACTCTTAATGGTGGCAACTGCAACCGCAAGGATTGCCGTCACTAAATGATGCGGTTGTGCTTTACGACTGCATTGCTTAATGATTGAAATTCTGTCGCAAGTCGAGGACTACCTGTATATGTTTTCAAATTAGTTTTTTTAGTATTATGCCTGGTATGTAATTACGTTTTAAAAAATTGTATTTTTTTTTATTTCCAGTATTGTATATCATAGTACGTTCCCCTTCCCCTCCTCCACCCTCTTCCCTTCTTCTCTTGATATGCCAGAGTTTGGTTTGTTCTCAATTTCAAAATGGTTTTATTTGACCTATTTTATCTTTTTTTTGAAGCTTTGTCATTTCCAATAAATTAATTGTTTAACTTTATTTAATTCTTTCAATGCTTGTTCATCTAGACTGCTTTTATGAATCTCGTTTAATGGTGATTTACATCTATTACGGCCTTTTTTCTGATTTGCAGCAAGCTCAGCTAGGATTCCTATAAGCTTTACATGTCTCCCATATAGTTGTCTCTGACATTCCTTGAGCTTTACTTATTTTTTAAAAAATAATTTGCATTTCTGCTGTGTGCTTTCTTGAAGTACTGTAACCGCCCTATCGTGACATCACCCTCTGAAGGTGGGAGGGCTTCTTTGGAAGCCAAGAGGGTGACCCATGCTGGTCACCATTTTCGGGGTGGATTTTTGCAGGCTGAATCATGAAGCTCTTTCTACAACTTGACCTATTTAGTTCCTTAATAGACGGTTCTTACCTACGCAGCATGTCTGCAATTAACCTACTTAACTTTAAAAAAAAACTAGAAAAAAATTAGATGTGGTAGAAATGTAGATGGCGAGAAGGAAATGGAATGCTTAATCTGGGTAGATCTGTGATGGATGAGAGTGGACCCTCCATGAAAAGGATGGGAAGAGTTGTTCCATTGTATTGCTGGGATTTTTTTTTTTTTGAGTCATCAGCCATTCCTGTGCCTTTCTGCAATAGATAAATGGAAATGTTCTCATCTGATCATGACAAGAAACCAGACAAAAGATTTTAATAACCACTTCATGCAAATTAAAAGACAAAATCTAAAATGAAAAATTACTACCTATGTTAAATAAGCAGTTATACTTGCGAAAAATTTTTTTTAAAAGTATGTGGGCTGGAAACAATGTTAAATCTTCTGTGAAACCTATTTTCATTCTGACAATTTTTGTCCTTTTAATTTCAAATGCAGATGCTAAAATATTCCCAAAAAATTTTCTCATAATTTTTTACTTTGTCTTACTTGTCACTCTGTGAGAGAAATGGGCAGTTTCTAAATGTGATACGTAAATAAATAAAATATAAATAAATAATATCAATCATTGCATATTCCATTTTAACTCCTTGGGATGAATAATGAGGAAGGTTTTGTTAAAGTGGACACACAGTGGGGTTCAGTGCACAGTGTATGGATCTACCTCAAGGACAGCCCCTTTAATGCATACGGCTAAAAGTTCATGGGTTGGAGAAACGTCTAAAAATGCATTGATTTTATTTTATTATACTTAAAATTCAATGTAATTATTGTATTTAATAGGTTTTCCTTATATTAAAGTTTAGTGGGCAAATTCCTTCCTGACTCGGAGACTTTCTGGCCTTTTTTTTGTTTCGTTTTTGGTCTGTAGTGCCAGGCAGTGCCAGGCTTCCATGGCAGGAGATGCAGAGGAGTCACTAGTATGTAAAGGCTCTGCAGAAATAAGAATGGACTGGCATTGGGAGTGCCCGTAACGAAGGCATTTTTGGCCGTACGTGATGGCACCTTGGTAGCTGAGGATGCCTCCAAGGCTTTCTATACAAATAGTCCTTGATTTATGATCACAATAACCCCAAAATTTTCATTGCTAAGCAAGAGTGAGTTTTGCCCCGTTTTACGATCATTTTTGCTACAGATGTTAAGTGAATCATGCAGTCATTAAGCGAATCTGGCTTTCCCCATTGACTTTGCTTTCGGAAGCAGGCAGGGAAGGCTACAAATAGTCACGTGACCCCAGGACAGGGCAGCTATCATCAATACATGCTAGTTACCAAGTGTCCAAATTTTGATCATGTGACCACAGAGATAGCAATAGCAACAGCACTTAGACTTATATACCGCTTTACAGTGCTTTACAGCCCTCTCTAAACGGTTTACAGTCAGCCTCTTGCCCCCAACAATCTGGGCCTCATTTTACCCACCTCAGAAGGTTGGAAGGCTGAGTCAACCTTGAGCCTGGTTGGATTCAAACTGCCAAATTACAGGCAGTCGGCAGTCAGCAGAAGTAGCCTGCAGTACAGCACTCTAACCACTGCGCCCCCGAGGCTGCAACGGTCGTGTGAAAACTGGTCATACATCACTTTTTTCAGTGCTGTTTTAACAGTCACTAAACGAATCTTTCTAAGTCGAGGACTTCCTGGACAGGGGTTAAATTCTGCTCAGTTGAACCTCTGATGCATTGAAAAGTGTGCCATTCTTTCCCTTCAGGGAAGAATGTTTTATGTTTTATATGCAGGAATGCTGTTTTTTTTTATTATGATTGTTATAGGTAATTATATTTTAATTCCAAATCTTTTACATTTATTTTTATTTATCATATGCCACCCATCTCTCAGAAATTTGACTGTTGGCATGCGTGCCTGTAGTTTAAAAAAAAGTTGCACCTCCAACCGGGCACACTTAACGTTTGGCTTTACCCTTGTCCTGCAGACAAAGAGCAACGATGACCTTTTAGCTGGAATGGCCGGAGGGATGAACGTCAGCAACGGTGTCAAGGGAGGGAAGAAGAGCGTTTCTACCTCAACAGCCCCTTCTGCGTCTGGGAACGCCACAATGAATCCCGCGGAGAGTAAAGCAAAGTCCACTGCAGGTACAGATGCAAAGGTCTTTTTCTCAAGGCCCCTGGGGCTTATCTAGCAAGGGACATTGGTTGCCCGGTGCTATCCCAAAGGTGCTTTTTCAAGAGGCAACTGGAATTTCTTGTTCTTCTTTGAAGATGTTTCGCTTCAGATCCAAGAAGCTTCTTTAGCTCTGACTGGATGGTTGGGAATGGAAGGATTTATATTCCTTGCAGACAGCTGGACATTTGCATTCTTTTAGCGTTGTTAAGGTCTCCTGGAGATTTATCTCCATAGACCATGCACTGTGCTCATTCTCATTAACAGCTAGTGGTGCCCAGTTGACTTTCTCTGGGCTCAGCAGGCATGGGAGACCACCATGTAATTTCAGTTTGATAAGTTTGACTAGATTGATAAGTAAAAAAAAATGGGAAAAGTCAATGGCCAATCATGCAATTATTCCTAAGAAATCTACATGGCTGGGTCTCAGTGAAGTGAGTTCAGCTCGGCTCGAAGGGGGCTTGTTCATTTGTCATGGCCTACTATATGACATGAGTTAGTATTCAGTTACCCAGGATCATGAACGGATTACCTGCTTGTGCATTTGTTATATTTTAAAATTAAGTTTACTGCCGACTATAAGTGAACACGATACGTAAATTAGCAAACAGAGATTACTACTTACTTTCCATGTCAGAACTACAAAATTATTTTGAATTCTGGTTTTGGTTTGGAGGAGAAGTAAACAATAGTGCTTGTGAAAGGAAGACCTTGGAACAGTCTTTGATTGCAAGCTGAATACAGATCATCAGTATAGTGCAACTGGAAAAATGAAGACCTCCATTTTGGTCATCTGGGTATGAAACTTTCTCAGAGACTTATCAGGGACCTACTATGTTGTTGTTCCCCCTATTTGTAGTATATATAGCTACTGAGCATTAACTTTTATGGCTTAATGTGGTAGGATTATTTTTATTTTGTGTGTTGCTACACACAATTGTTTTCAATCATTAACTTTCTAGTATGTGCATTAGAGTTTATAGTCACGCATTCCTGAAAAAAATACTTTATCTTTTACAGAACTGTGCCTTTACCTACCAATTTACTATTTTTTTTTAAACAACACAGGTACAAATTCTTCAGCTAAGCGTAGCACTTCATCTGGAAATAAGGAATCCAGCTCTTCTCGGGAAAGAATTCGTGACCGTTCGCGACCAACTCAAAGCAAAAAATTGCCCCTGACTGGTCAGACGAGCAGTGATGTCCTCCTGGCAAAACGTTCCCGCAGCCGTGCCAGTCAGGATTCTGATGTCCGCATGAGCAAATCAAAGTCAGACAATCAGATCAGTGATAAATCTGTTCTAGAGGCGAAAGTGAAAGATCTCTTGATGCTAGCCAAAACGAAAGACGTTGAGATCCTCCACTTGAGGAACGAACTAAGAGAGATGCGTGCTCAGCTGGGCCTTCATGAAGACCCGTTTGAGGGTGATGAAAAACCTGAGGATAAAGAACCAATTGTGATCCACCAGCCGACTGACGTAGAATCCACACTGCTGCACTTGCAAGAGCAAAACTCTGCCATACGGGAGGAGCTGAATCAGCTGAAGAATGAAAACCGGATGTTAAAAGATAGATTAAATGCCTTGGGTTTTTCTCTAGAGCAAAGGTTGGAAAATTCCGAAAAGCTGTTTGGCTACCAATCTCTGAGCCCAGAAATGACAACTGGAAGCCACAGCGATGGTGGAGGAACTCTTACTTCCTCGGTAGAAGGTTCCGCTCCTGGTTCCATGGAAGATCTTTTAAGTCAGGACGAGAATACTTTGATGGACAATCAGCACAGTAACTCCATGGACAACCTAGACAGTGAGTGCAGTGAAGTGTATCAGCCGCTCACTTCCAGTGACGATGCTTTGGATGCTCCCTCGTCTTCAGAGTCGGAAGGATTGCCAAGCATGGAGACCTCGAGAAAAGGGAGCAGTGGCAATGCCAGCGAAGTGTCCGTGGCTTGCTTGACAGAGCGGATTCATCAGATGGAAGAGAATCAGCACAGCACAGCGGAAGAACTTCAAGCAACGCTTCAGGAACTTGCAGATTTGCAGCAAATTACCCAGGAGTTGAACAGTGAGAATGAAAGGCTTGGAGAGGAAAAGGTTATCCTCATGGAATCTTTGTGCCAGCAAAGCGACAAGTTGGAACACTTTAGCCGACAAATCGAGTATTTCCGCTCTCTTTTAGACGAGCATCATATATCCTATGTTATTGATGAAGACATGAAAAGTGGACGCTACATGGAGCTAGAGCAACGTTTTATGGACCTTGCAGAGAACGCACGTTTTGAAAGAGAGCAGCTTCTGGGTGTCCAGCAGCATCTGAGCAACACTTTGAAGATGGCTGAACAAGACAATAAGGAAGCCCAAGAGATGATAGGGGCATTGAAGGAACGGAATCACCACATGGAGCGAATTCTTGACTCGGAGCAGAAAAGCAAGGCCAGCCTGGCGGCTACCTTGGACGAGTACAAAGCTACCGTCTCCAGTGACCAAATTGAGATGAACCGGTTAAAAGCACAACTGGAACACGAGAGGCAGAAAGTTGCTGAGCTCTATTCTATACACAAATCGGGTGATAAGTCAGACATCCAGGACTTGCTAGAGAGCGTCCGGCTCGACAAAGAGAAAGCAGAGACGTTAGCCGGCAACTTACAGGAAGAGCTTGCTCGGACACGTAACGATGCCAATCGTCTCCAAGATGCCATCGCAAAGGTAAACGTCCAAAAGTGTAATTGAATAGGAAGGCTTTCCCAGGTGTGTTGAAAGTGGGAGGCAGACAAATCATTTAGAAGCTTCTGTGAGCCACATGCAAGACCTCCGGGACCTGTCTTTTGATTCTCCCTTAAGTGCCTAGAACTAGTGCTGAGCTGCTCAGCCCCTGGACAGATCCTACTCCAGGCCCACTCTGTCCTTCAAGGTTAGGCCTCACTTTCCCTCAGAAGAATAAAAGTAGGAGTGCCGTCCTTACGTTTCAGCTGTGAGCAGGTATACAAACATAGATGTATCCGGTGGTGATGAGAGGGTTTTCAGTAGCATGATAAATACTTTGGCCTGGATAAAAATTGGAACTAACCGTAGTTGAGTTTTCCACATCATGACATACATGATTCGTATGTCAGCAGTCCTCTAGCTCAGCGTTTCTCAACCTTGGCAGCTTGAAGGTGTGTGGACTTCAACTCAGGAAGGCTGAGTGGAAGGCTGACTGAGGAATTCTGGGAGTTGAAGTCCACACGTCTTCAAGTTGCCATGGTTAAGACAGACTGCTCTTGTTCAAAGGGTTCTCGGGCAACTGGCAAAGAATAAGAGCCTGTGGTGGCGCAGTGGTTAGAGTGCAGTACTGCAGGCTACTTCTGCTGACTGCCGACTGCCTGCAATTTGGCAGTTTGAATGCCACCAGGCTCAAGGTTGATTCAGCCTTCCAACCTTCTGAGGTCGGTAAAATGAGGCCCAGATTGTTGGGGGCAAGAGGCTGACTCTGTAAACCTCTTAGAGAGGGCTGTAAAGCATTGTGAAGCGGTATGGAAGTCCAAGTGCTATTGGTATTGTCGGGCTGACTCCTCGGAGGAGCTACTGGAGGCAGGAGGCTAAGCTGGAGAGGTGTCTGGTTCTCAGGTTGATAGGAAGCTAAGAACTCTTTACTGATTCGGTTATTGCAATATCTAGCATGACAGCATAAAATGAGACTTCAGCCGAGATGGCACTCTCCAGTGTGTAATACAAATTTAATCCTGGACGCAAGTGTTGAAATCTGTTTGGAAGAAGCAATTACAGTCTGGTCATTTGTCTTAAACTAGATAGAAGATGAGTATAGAGCTTTCCGAGAAGAAGCCAAAAAGCAAATTGAGGATCTGAACATGACCTTAGAGAAAGTACGCATAGATTTGGAGGAGAAGGACACAGAAAGGAGTGACATGAAAGAAACCATATTTGAACTGGAGGACGAAGTGGAGCAGCATCGAGCAGTGAAACTCCACGACAACCTCATCATCACTGACCTGGAGAGTAAGTAGCCTCTCGACTTTCCCTGGGACTTTTGCAGTTGCTTTTCTCGGGCTGGGGGGGAGACCAGGGGTGTCAAGTTCTTGCAACAATTAAAGCACTGCAAGAACATTAAGAAAACGAATTCTTCCTTTCCTTAATGTCCTTGCAGTGCTTTAATTGTTGTCAGCATTGTTATTTTCTAGTGGGGAATAGATATCTCCAGTTTGACCAGGAAACCCTATTCTGTGGTCGGATCTCTCCTCGGCCCAGATGAGATTGATTGTGGGATTGTAGTTGTACAAATTGTAATAAATTTTTATTGCTTTTTTGGTTGATTTCATATGACTTTATTCATGCTTTAATCATTACATTTGTCATGTAAAAACTATACTATGAACACTGTACTGTAAGATTGCAATTTAACAAGAAAAAAAGAATGCATAAAATAATTAACTCACAGTGTTGTGAACTAGAAGGAAAGTTGGAGGTTATAGAGTATCCAATCCAACTACCAGGGTAGGAATCCATTAAATCCTCCTTTCAAAAGAGAGCTATATGGCTGTCATTTGAAAACTTCAGAGGGGGAAACTCTCGCCCTGGGCAGATGGATACATTTCTTAAGGTTCTTACAGTCAAAAAATCACACCAAATGTTTGTCTGGAATGCCTAACCAGATCACCCCACCCCTCTTCGGACAAGCATCAAGGGCAGGGAAGCTGCGACCGATGGTTGGCACCTGCTCAGCTGGTGCTCTCTATTCTTCTCCTATTGAGTACAGCCCAGCCAAGCTCCCCTTTCCTTCATCCCTCTGCAGACTCCGTAGGAGCCCCTTCCGTTTATCTTCTGGGCCATTTAGAAAGACCCCAGGCAGCATAAGGCCAAGAAGGGAAGAGGATCTCTCTCAATAGCTTGTTGCAATTTGATACAGAATTATTTACAAACAGCCTTGCTTTTTTTCCTTTTTCTTTTAAAAAAATGTTATTTATAATATAGTGAGAATATAAAAGCAAGATGCATATAACCTACTTAAATTAGGAGACTTTTCAAATAAATGCAGATCTTCTGGATGTAGTATCTTCTAACCTACTCTGCCTTAAATATCAGGGTGTCATGAGAGAGAGAGAGAGAGAGTCGCTTTACTGAGGTCAAGGCACATTCTGAAGGCCTAACAAACTTGCCACTTGCTGATAAAAAGAGGAAGGATTGTTCTGACCCAATTAATTCTCGATGAACTTAGGTTGGCTGCTGGTGACGGTAGTACTCTTACCAAAGCATGTTATTTGACTATTTGTTTGTAATTTTTTGCTCAGAACAATTGGTCTGTAGTTTTCCAGGTCCTCCTCCTTTCCCTTTTGGAATGTTTGAACTATGTTTACTCTACTGTAGTCTGCTGGCATCTCACCACTTCTCCAGATTTTTTTTTTAAAAAAACATAGGTACCGTAATAGTTTTGAGTTCTGGTTCTGGGAAGGTATCAGAGGTTCTTACTGTATCACCATTGTGACTTAAACTGTGTCCTCCGCTTCCCCAGGATCTGGCACACATGCACACACCCCTCTTAGCCTTGAAGGGCTAGCTTTTCCTCCAGCCCTGGACTAGAGGAAGGTTGGAGCTTGAGGATTGTATGAATGGATGGATTGGAGGTGGTGGGTCAGGAGCCTGATTTCTTCTTTTGGCTTGCTTTTGCTTTTATTATTGTTGCGAGCCGAGCCAGAATTCTGTTTTACGAGATAGGTAGCCATTTTGATCTTTTAAATAAAGAAATGATGATCAAATCTGCATATATATTAAATTTCATATGTGAAAGAAATGAATCAAAGATGCAAATGAAATAGAGATAGCAAAGATGTTTATGAAATCAAATTTTTATAAATATGGAGATTATTAACCTACTCTTTGAATCGAGATAATATGCTTCTTTTTGAAATATTAAAATAGAGGAAGGGAACGGATTTGAAAACAAATTTTAAGCGGCCTAAGGTTTTATCAACACGGGCCTCAATTATTTTAATATGGCATTGTAGAAAATATTGTCTTGGGAGAGCTTTAGAGTTAAGATTAGAGATTTGGAATTTAATTGGGGCAGCGGGATATGGAATGTAGGTAATTTTGGATAAAATGGATTATAAGCTTTTCAATGGGAGGGGATGTGGGAAGTGAAGGGTGAAATCAGGACATTTGACATGGGTCAAAATGATGATAATTGGGGTTAGGGAAGGAGAAGAGCGTGAGGGTGAAGGAAGATGGTGTGGAAGAGATGCCAGGCATTTCAGAGAAGCCGTTTGGACATTAAAGGAACTCAGGAACCCTAGGCACTCCATGCTTGATGAGGCATCCTGAGGAGAACTGGGCTTCAGGCGATTAGTTGAAGGACGGCCTGCGGCATGTGAGCTGCGGAGACAGCATTGCCGGCAAGCATTCTTAGAATCTGCCAGGGAAAGTCGGGCATTATTGTCCTGAGTGCTAGAAAAGTGGAAGGGAGAGAGAGTGCAGCTTTGAGCTTGCAGGGTCCAGCCTGAAATGAAACTAAGGCAGGGATGGATGGCTCAGAGTCTGGATAAGAAGACTATGGAGTGCTGATCAGTGATCTGGAGAGAGGTACGTAGTCTTTGCTTGGCTGGGAAGAATATGAAAGACACTTTCTGTGTTGTGCTCTCCGGGGAGCGCTGGAGAGGGTTGATGAGGGCACCCCCTGAGAAGAAGAAAGGGGCCAGGAGGAGAGATCTGGTAGGGTTGAAGGGCACTTTCCAGCCTGAGATATTTGAGGAAGATTGGGGAGAATTTTTAGTTTGATAGGCAGGCAGGCAGGCAAGGCAAGAAGGGTGGTTGGAAGGAATGCTTATTGTGTATGTAATTAACCAGCGTATTCTGGGGAAGTGACATTTTAACGGGTGGGTTTCTACCGGTTTGCACCGGTTCTCTAGAACCGGTTGTTAACTTCCTAAGCAGTTCGGAGAATCGGTTGTTGGAAGAAATCTTTTGTTTTTCCACTTTACAGGGCTAATCCTGTAAGGAAGGCAGGAAGGAAACATTCTGGTGTTGTTTCTAGCCTAATCTTT
>JANHJO010003649.1:17050-29839 GCA_032468235.1 Pseudoxyrhopus heterurus | reverse complement strand
CCACATGACCACGGAGACGTCTTTGGACAGCGCTGGCTCTTCGGCTTGGAAACGGAGATGAGCACCGCCCCCTAGAGTCGGGAACGACCAGCACGGATGTTTTCAGGGAACCTTTACCTTTAAAGAAGGTGTGCATCAAATGGAAACTGCACTCCCGTAGCATTCAGAGGCAATGCGCTGTGGTTCAGAGGTTCAGGCAGGTGGATCGCAATTCAGCCACACTAAAACCTGGAATATTCGACTGGTTTGGGCTAAAAAAAATCCTAGAGGGGTTTGACCAGCAAGCAGGGCAGCGCTGGAGGAATTCTGTCCTCTGCATGGCCTGTGGGCCATCCTGTCTTTCAGTGTTCCCAGGGTCTTCCTTTCCCTTCCTCCCACTGTGCACCGCCACACTTACAAATTCAAGCCCAGCGCATCCAGTTGGCTCTGTGGGAATGCACGGGCGACGCTGGTAGCCAGGGCAGGGAGACAAAGGAAAGCCCCATACCAGGGAGAATGGGTGAGCTGCAGGCATTCAAGGCGGAATGGGACAACCTGCTGCAGCCAACTCGCCATGGCCAACTTGCCGCGGGACAATTTAATGATTCTATTTAATTCTTTAAAATAAATACAAATTAATTTTGTCATTCACATTTCATTCTGTCCCTCCTTTTGCATCCTTTCTTTAATTATTCTATTCCACCATTTCTTTGATACCGTGTTTCTCCAAAAACACAACCCACCCCAATAATAAGGCCAACCCTAATTTTTTGGGGGTGGGTCTAATATTACTCCTACCCCAAAAATAGGCCTGGGGGATGGGCGTGGCCAGCGCGAGTGGCGGTGCAGGGGAGGGCAACTGTCCGGCTGCAGCCCGCTGGCCCCTTGGGGCAGCTCAGATACCGCTTTTGCCCTTCTTTTTCTGGGCACAGTGCTTCTGCTTGTTGGGCCGCTTCCCCGAAGCCGGCAGTTGCAGCCAGCTGCTTTGCTTTTCCCCTCTTTTGGGGAGGCTCGCGGGAGGCTTTTTGGCGAATGGGAGAAAAATGGGGAGGGGGGATTTTCCTGTCTGTCATCTATTCCTCAAGCTCAGCACAGACTGAGGGAAGAATGGCAGGCAGGAAAATTCCCCCTCCCCATTTTCCTCCCGTTTGCCAAAAAGCCTCCCAAGTGCTTATTTTCCAGTCTAAAAGAAAATAAGACTCGGTCTTATTTTCTGAGAAACAGGGTATAGCTCTTGTCCTGCAGTGAGTTGGCTGTGCCAAATTGTCTCATGGTGAGTTGGCCGTGGCCAGTTGTCATAGACCCCATTCAAGGGTATTGGCATTTTCCTTGTCTCTCCTCAGTCTCCCCTGTGCCACCTTTTCCTGTCTTCCCACAGCCACTGCATGCCACCTGCCTCCTTGTCCTTCAGCTTGAATGCTTCTGTTCCAGGCCCATGCCAGTGCCCAGGACCAAACTCGGATTTGTGTCTGGAACAGGCTTCCTGAAAAGGGCCACACACAAAATTTTGCTCATCCCTAGTGAAATACAAAAAAATCCAGTTTTGCAAAGAGGCTGAAACAGGCTTCTTGCAGTTCTCTGCCACTTCCACAATTGGGCGATAGAAAGTAGTTCCCTGAAGACGAACTTTTCTCCAACTGGAGCCGCAGGAGGTGCGGCATCCTTGGCTGATCCCAGGAAGCATAAGCAGATCCTAATGTGGTTGGTCCTTGGCGGGAAATGTCAAGGCTTCTGAAGGCTGAATTAAGAATTGGGAAAGTACCCTGGAGCAACTTCCACGTTGTACGGTATGGTATTGGCCCGTTCCACACACTGCCGCCAACGGACGGCCACGCTTGGGGCCTTCTCCTTGAACTTGGACCATCTGATGGGACCTGAGCAGTGTGCCTTTCGGTTAGAGCCCCCGCCCTCTGGAACAGCCCCCTCCCCTCCTGAAACACGGTTGGCCCCAACCCAGTCAACCTTAGGAAGGCATTCCAGGCCTGGAGGGGAGCCGTAACCTCCTGTTGCAGGGTTCCTGCTTGGCTGCTTGAAGACGGGTGGACCGACTCCTAGGGGGAATTCTGGGAACTGAAGTCCACACATCTTCAAGCAGCCGCGGTTGAGGAACAATGGCCTGTTGTAGGTTTTGGCTTAAATTTTCATTAGATTTTCATTTCATTGTTTATTTTGCTTTCTTGTCTTTTGGTTTATTGTAAACTACCCAGAGCCACATTGTTCAAGTTGTGTGGCATATAAATCCCTTACATAAATTAAAATTGACTTTAAAAGAAAACAGCATGAATCATGAAGACTTGATCCAAGTTTGAAACGAATGGATTTTGGCAATAAACCTGCTTCTCCTGCTCATTTCAAGGCAATTGGCACAGGAGAAGGTCCTCCTTGATTTGGCCATGGCATTGCCAGATGCCTGTACATTTCTGGTCCCAAAAGCAGCTGATATGCGTTCCTTTCTTTTTTCTTAAAGGAAAAGGCCTCAGTAATTTGAGAAAAACAAGCCCTATGAAATGTGGGGTTTCTATCTCAACCTTTATCCGTGCAAGGCCTCCTGGGACTTCAGTGCATCTGGGTAAGGCTCTCAGGGGGGCATTAATGCTCCGGGGCTGCTGCCCCTCCCAGGAGAATTATGGCCCATCGATCGGCCGGTGCCTGGTTCCTGCCTGGCCTCTGCTCCGTGGCCAGAGAACAGGGAGGCCCCTCCGTGGGCGAGAGGACCTCTCTGTGTTTTAAGATTACTGCAGGAGATTTCAGGAGGTGGGCTATTCTTTTCCAAGGTGGCCACCCACTTGCGTTGCCTTGGTGGAAGGTGCCTCAGTAGTTAACACCCCAACCGGTCAAAGTGACATTCTGAGCCAGCCAGGAGTTGCAGGGAGATGTTATCAGCTGATTCTCTAAATCTGAATTAAAGTTTAGGAACACTTTATGTTTACATCTCATGTATATGTATCAAATGCTCCTGACTGATTCCATGGTTACATTTAAAAAAATGCCCGTTTTGCCCCCGTTCCTCCAAATCTGCCTGAGCAGATGCTGAGCAACCCACCCAGCCTGGCTGCAACCTCTTAGCCAAGGGCGCTCCTGGGTGGCGGGAGGGGCTCTGGGCCCAGGGCCTTCTGCCCAGGCACGGCACAGCACGCAGGGGGCACGTCTCAATATTTGGAGGACTTTCGTTGAGCAAAAACTGTTCCTTCCTTTCTAGAGAGGAGCGGAAAGACCCTCTGTCTGCCCTGGCGAGGGAGTACGGGGGCTCCAAGAGAAACGCTCTGCTGAAGTGGTGCCAGAAGAAGACCGAGGGCTACGAGGTAAGCCTGGGGGGGGGGGGCAGTGAGGCTGTGCCCCCCTCCGCCACCTCAGCCGTGGGGGAGCCGGTATGTCCTGTGCCTGCAGGAACAGATCCTGTGCGTCCCAGCTGAACAGTTATTAATAGCTACTCTGGTTACTTTGCACAAAGTAAATATCTTTTCTGACAGAGTAGCTGACACTCCTGTTCCAGGAGGTTGAAATGGCTGTTTTTTCCTCACACATTTGTGAAGAGAAAGAGCGCAGAATGGAACCTCTCGGTAGGAAAAAAAAACAGAAAGCCTCCGAGACGTGGAACAATCTCTGCTGGTCTCTTAGACTGTGGAAGTTTATTTCCCTGCTCAAAAGAACCACAGCCCCCTCGTTCTTTGCTCTCCTTTGGGCTATTCAGAAAGAGAGCCTGCGAACCGTTCCGGCTGCTCATTTTAATCGGTGCTATCAAAAACCCGGAGATGCGGAAGCTGAGCGCCCGGATCATCTGCACCTGCAGTTAGGAGAGGGTGCTGCTCCTGGGCATCGAGCCTCAGAGGTTCACGCGGCTGCCTTAAGCGGAATCGCTGCTCCCTGCCGTCTCTTGTCTGCCTGGCTCTTCTGTTTCGACCCTTGTGGGGTGAATCTGGGGGGGGGGGGGATGTCTGTTTTTTATACTCACACTCCATGTATACTTTGTTAGGCTGAAAACTTAGCCATGGACAGTCTAAGCTCGTTCTGCCTAGATAGGTTTACTTTTTTGAAGAAATAGAATGATTATTTAATTTTAAATTCCCAAATTAGATTTCAGTAAGCCTTGTGCTCATTATTTTTACATGTTACCCAGATTTTCCAAATTCTGGTATTAATGCTTTAAATATGCCAGGTACTGTATGTCAAGCAGGTTGATTTTATATATTTTGTAGTTCAGATGGAAGACTTCAAAGGTTTGTTCAGGAAATGTAACTGCTGATAAATTCCTTTACCAAATTTCTACACAGCCGGCCTGGAAGATTCATGGCAATTCACAAGACCAAGTTAATCCTTAACAGCACCATTTATTCAGCAACCATTCAAAGTTACAGGGCCACACAACAAGTGGTATTTAAGCCCCCCCCCCCCGTGGGCTTGTGGCCATCGCAGTGTTCCCACAGCCACGGGACGAGATGTGGGCACCTGGATGTGGCAGCAATCACATGACTAAAATTTTTGACATTCCTTGCTGGCTACCCACAAGCAACATCAGTGGGGAGGTCATAGGTCGCTGTCAAGTCCTCACTTAACAACCCATGCATATCTTACTTAATGACAGCAGTGAGAACTGCTGGAACTGCCGTTGTAAGCAGCACGGTCACATGACATTGCCCTTGATGATCGCATCCCTTTGCCATGGCAGTTCCGGTCCCAATTGCTGTCACAAGCCTATTCAGTAGACAACGGAACGTCCACAGTAAAGAATCAGAATAAAAACTATATTTCTAAGAACAACCAGAATCAGCATTCAACCATACTGTGTAAAACGTTTTGCAATAGAAATCGTCTTTGGATCACCTAGTGCAGAATTCCCCAACCTTTCCGGCTTTGCGGACCGGGATGGGGGGAAGAGGGGATGGTTCCTCATGAGGGGCCGGCAAGCTAGCAGGTGGACGCAGCTCCATTTGTGGGAGTGGCATCTGGTATGCACGCTGCTCACACAAATGGAGCAAACGTGCATGCGCTCACCCAGCGCTCATGCAAGTGGGGATGTGCGGATGTGCACTCACCCGCCGTTTCCGCGGTCCAGTTGCAAACACCACACGACCCACTAGGAGGCTGTGGTCCAGAGGTTGGAGACCCCTGACTTAGTGGAATGGCGTGAATCAACATATGTCCCCGCCACGATATCTGCATGTTGGTTATGAGGTCACTTGTGTTAGAAAATGTTTTAAACATTTATCTTTTAACAACCCTGAAAAGTTAATTGCATCAGCTTAAAAATCAGTGAAATTTGAATAATAGTAACTTTTTTAGATTCTATTAAAATGGCCCAAGTGGAATGATTCTCCTGACTTCTCCAGGCCCATCAAATCGTTTAGGCCACATCCTTAAATGCTCCAAACTCATTCCGTAGCCAACCTGCGGACACCGATTGCTTTGCCATTCATTTGTCTGGTTGCTTGGTATTTGTAAGCAGCTGTCATTTTGGCCAGTGGGTTTCCTGGTTTCTGGAGAGACATATTAACCTCATGCAGTTGCTGGTCAACACTTCCTCCTTTTTGCTATGGAACGAAATAATAGACTTTTCCTATATATATATATTGGTACCTGGCACCATACAATTACTGTCCGGTTTTGCAAAACTATTAAAAATGTAACCTGATTGATGGGCCTCTGCATTAGCCCCTCTACTAGCATTAATACCACTACCCAAGGAGGAATTTAATTTATTGTATATTTTCTCAATATACAATAAAGACGGACTCCTCCTAACTGCCACCCATTTAGTAAACATGTGCCTGATTTCTATACTATAAATATTTGTGTTTGTATGTATTCAGAGCATGCCTCGGCCCCCAAATACCCTCGTTTAGATTGGGATATGGTCCCGTTTGATCTGAGTATTTTCAGTGCAGCCTTTATGTTGCCTTTAAAGAAGCCTTTGATTTAGTTCCTCAGAGAAACAATGGAGGAAATTAGCTGCAACATTTGTTGATTGCCTTCCCAGAGAGATTTTTGTTACATCGAATAACTTCTGTGCAAATTGGAAGTCATTGCAGTAGCATGCAAGAATTAAAGTAATAACTGCAACCATGTGAGGTGTTTTAAGAGCTCTTCAGTCTACGTTTCTGGAAGTGATCCTTGCTCAGCACCAAGGCCTGGCTCGATCAGAGCTTGGCTGCATCTCCCATGGAGCCGTGTCAGTGTTTCCTGAAGCACATTTCTAAGGCTGAGTCCTTGGTTCATCTGGCCCTCCTGAAAGGGCTCTTTTTTCCCATTCCTGGGAAGGCAAACTGACTCCAGTTGGCTGGTATATTCTTTCTTCTCATTCCATACAGTATCATCCCTCAACCCAGATAAAGTTTTAATGGAATTTAAACAGAATTTGAGCTGTAGACTTACAGCTTATAGTGCCAAAAACACCCGCTGATATCATGGTCTTCTTGTAGGTTCTCCATTGTCCTTTATAATATGTTGCCTGTTCCATACAAGGTAATATTTTTCCTTTGCTCAAATCAGTTTATTCTGTAGACTCTAGGCCATGGGTGTCAAACTTGCTGCGTCACGTTGCCATCACATGACTATTGCGATGTTTTTTCCCCTTCGCAAAGCTGGGGTGGGCGTGGCCTGCGCATGACCCGGCCCGCGGGATGCCAGTTTGACACCCCTGCTCTAGGCAGGTACGCCGACTTCCTGTGGAGCCCTCCTATGTGTGCCTGCTCAGATACAGAGGCCAAGTGACTACTGGGCCCGTTGTGCTACCCTTGGCACCTGACGTTCCTAACTCAATGGTTAGACACTGTAGTTGCCTTTCTGATCAGGAGATTGGTCTTCCTTCGACAAGATCTGGCTGGGGCTTGTAGAGATCAGTTGATACCCTCTTCTCAATATTAACTGTTTCAGATTTGGGGGGGTTTCCCCCCATGTCTTAAATGTGCCTCCATTTTATGGGTCTGGGACTGTAAACAAAAAAAGTCAATGTATTCAAAGAAGGTTGAGACATATGAGCTCCAATTTGTCTGCTACTCCCATGATTAATAGCATGGACCACCCAGGGCTCTGAGTGGATTTTCTGCGCTGAGTCTGGTCTTGCAGTAGGGAGCCTGCAGGACTCCGTGGACGGTGTTGTGTTCATTCAGAGAACTAAGCCTTCATCATGGAGTTGTCTGCTTCATTTCATAATCTCAGTGCCACATACCTAAAATGGTGTTTCTGGCAGATCTGACACCAGTTAGATAAAGAAAACTCTGTTAGGAAAGTGCCTAAGGAATTAATGACAAGTTGTAGCTGTTTGTTTTTTATACGTTTGTTTTCCTTAACGAAGTCAAATGGTTTACACTATTATGAATCCCAAACAGGCACCTTAAAGAGGATTATAGTGAGCTAAAGTTGAAATATCAGGGTGTAGTGAACTCTGTGACTAGGAAAAGAGGAGGGCAGGAGACAATTCCAAAGAATTCTGACATCACTTGGAATCATTTTATGGGAAGGGAGTTGAGTTTCTCTGCCTTATATCTTTCATATTCAGATAGATCTTTTTAATCAAGATATGTCTATAAAAAGATAGGTTTAATCATGGTTTTTTTTTGTTCTATTTCTTTTTACACATGTGTAGCTGTAGATGGTCCAAATTCAGCAAATTGTTTGTTTATTTCTGGAGGATTCCTTTTTCCCTTTTACATTGTGACGGCATTTTCCCAGCCCTTAATCAGTCTGCAGCTTCCATTAAAGGGCAGTTAATCCACCGGTTTGTTTCTGCAGCTATCAAATGTCGCTGTAGTTTTCTGATACTCTGATACACATTTCCATTTACAATAGAAAGGAGCAAACAGAATAATGTTGTCAGAGAAGGATTGTCTAGCTAACAAATACATAAACCAACCTGATGCCCATTTGTAATAGTGGAATTAATCCTGCATATAGAGAAATACAATTGCTTACCGAGTATTGGTTGGCAATAGTTACCTATACCAACATTTCTGTGCTGACAAATATATTTAATTGAGAAAAAAACTTAGCAACTTGTGTAAACGATTTCTAAGTGGTCTCTCAGCAAAATGTTAGATACCTCATGCCTTTGTGTTTGAGCATCCCTCAGAGAGAGATAAGCCCTCAGCATTTAGTTGTCGGTAGCTTAGCAAATTGAGCAAACAGTGCCATGGATGGTGGCAAGGTTGCCGTCAGTCAGCAGTTCTTCCATAAACCTGCAACATTATTTACAAGCTCCTTTGCAGAAATCTTCATCTACCTTCACTTGCTTAGAGTTAACGCTAAGCCTAGTTGGGCATTTGCCGGTGACCTTAAATAGTTGAAATGATCTAAGCTGAACCCCCGAATCAAGGGAAGTTGACACCATCCCAAATGTATCAAGAACCTAAGTAAACTTCAGGGCTGCCAGAGGTTACTGACTATGGCAGAGGGTTTGAGCGCTAAGCATTTTCTCACCATCCACGAGACGAATGAAACCAAGCGAGAACACTGTCCACATCTTGCTTTACAGCCCCTATATTTGTAAGAATCTCATATCCTTTTTTTAAAAAAAGGCACATCCAATCTTGGTTAAAATTCCTGAAGCTGCATCAGCTTCAGACTTCTCACATGCAAGCTGTAGATCTTATAGTGATCAGAGGGATAGAAGGGATCTCTTCTCCTCCACTGCTCCTCTGGGGCTTTAATCTGACCCGGGACATCCTGTGTCGCAAGGTAGCCTCAGGAGAGAACCCCCCAAGTGGGGGGGGGGGGTTTCTGTGACAAAGCAAAACAAGCAGTGCAAAACTTTTCTCTTGAGTGGTTTATGTAAATGGCTGAAAGATACTCTTCTCCCATAAACCCGACATTTAAATTCTACTTCTATAAAAGAGTCACAATTTGCTTGATAAAACCCTGAAGCCGCAGGGTATGAAATCATGCAGAGAGAACCTGACACAAGGTCTGGGGAGGGCAGGAGGCTGCTTGCATGACCAGAAGCTGAGAACCCCAAAGAGAAAGAGAAGGAGCCGGCATTCCTCCCAGGGCTGGTTCTCATCATCGCAGAGGGCCAGGCCTGCAGGGAAGAGAAGTCAAGCAGGGCATCCCTTGATCCAGAGACACAGTGGGGATTTGGAAGCAGACAAACATCCATCAGGTTTTCTATTCTGAGCAGGATGCGGATTGGATTGGCTTTGATTGCTCAAGTGACTATGATTCTTGGAGGCTAGCAGCCCATGGTCCGTCCTCCCTCCCTCTGTCTCTCTCCCCCCTTCTCTCCCTCCCTCCCTCCCTCCGTCTCTCTCTCTTTCTCTCTTTCTCTCTCCCTCCCTCCGTCTCTCTCTCTTTCCCTCTCTCTCTCTCAAACTCTCTGTATTTTACAGATTTATAACCTAAATTTTAATGTACAAATTGTGTCATCAGACCATTTAATTGTAAAATAAAATTGACTAAGGACCCATTTTCTATGGCGGATAGCATTCTTTCTACCTAAGATTCTATCTTTTGAAATGGAATACTTGTTTTAGATGCTATTATCTTCTATTGTATAGACATGGTATACAATATAAAATTACTTCTCACTTTGTCCAGCACACTTTATCTAGCAACTGTTCCATGGTAATTTTGTCCCATTCCTCTGCATGTGGTGCTTTCCACGGAGCTTCATTAGGAATCTAGACAAGGAAAGGACATACGTGTAAAGAAAAACCACAACACAGAGTTGATCACGCAACAGTTTAAAAATCAACCAATTTTTTTATTAGATTCCAATACTTTTCCCCCAGATTACAACAATGGAATGATTGCTCTTCAAAATCAAAGACTTTCTTGAATTTGTTTTAAATTGGTCAGCTTTTATAGCAATTCTGTCATTTATGTTACAGGGTTTTAATAGAGGAAGGCATTTTACTCTGAGCTGGTATAGTAGATGAGTTGCATGAATGAATATATTGAAGTTTTGCTTTTTTTTTTAAATCACCAAATGTTTGCTGACCAAAGATCACTTTTTGACCATGCAGCCTACGTCACAGAGTTTGCTGTTGTGGGGATAAAACAAAAGGAAATTCTCACATAAATCATGAATATTTTAAATCTAATTAAATAAATTTAACTAATAAACTGTTAGGTTGCACTGGTACTCTGAATAAACCACAGCAGGATGACTCGGTAAATCCTTTAATAAACCTGGTTTCAATCAGGAACACAAACACAAGCTGAACAGCCACTGGCTTCCCAGAACAAAATAAAGTTGGTGCTGGAGGCGTCCGCACTCCAACACCGTGTTAAATAGGTTGTAATCTATTCCCCACCCCCCGTGATGCCCTGCCCGCATGCTGGTGACCACGATCCGCTTGTGCGCAAGTCCGGAAGACAGGAAACAGCTGCTTGTCAGAGAAGATTGTATGCGTATCCGGAGCTGGATGCCAGGCTCCGGAATCATTTCGGACTGAGCGGATCAGCGTTGGCGAGCAGGCTCAACATAAACTAAATAAATATTTGTTGTTTATCCAATGAAGCATGACTTAGTACTATAAATAATAATCTTGAAATTGGACTGTTCAAGAAATTGGCCTGTTTCATTCATACTCTCATAAGTACCGGTAGTAGAAAAATCAACCACTTTCCCCCAGAGGTATCTTGGAAGGAGAACAGGTGAACGGAAACAGACTTGCATTCTGGAGAACACACTGCTTTACCTAGTTCTGTTGATGTTCACATTAAAAAATAACTCCTCAGTAACTTTAAGATGTATAGACTACAGGTTCCAGAATTCCCCAGCCAGCTTTTGGACTAAACAATTACATCCATATCTCAAGTTGCAACTTGTCCAAAGGTTACCTCTTTCCCCATTTCATCCAGTGTCCTCCATAAATTGTTGTAGTCCAAATAAGTAATGGGATTCCACATTGGAGGGAAAGGCCCTTTGAAGGGATAAGATTTGCCCTGTAAGGTCAATGAAAGAAGAAACAACTCAAAACAGGTAGTTATTCCATTTAGCTACAATTAAAAAGTCCAGGAAAGGATGTGAATCCAAATGCACACCCTTTCCACTATACTTATGTATGGACCACAGTTGGAAAAAGGTAAAACTCTCCTTTTCATATTAGTGCTAAGAAGTTGTATTAGAATACCACCTGTAAGTGGCCAGCCTAGGTAAGAACAACTTGAACAACTAAATGAGCAAAGAGCGAACAGCAGAAACAGCAGGAGCATTCAAAGTCATGAAAAGGGGATGTTGAAAAAGTTGCAGTCTCTCTTTCTGTTCGACTTTCAGCTCTGACTTAGCTGTTTTCCAAAATGTTAGGAAATCATCTGTCAGCAACCACATCCCTTGGGTCATGACTTGTACCATCAGGTAGATTCAGCAACCAGATAGATAGGAAGCCTATGTGCCATCCACTTTTCTTACCCCAATCTCTTCACTGTCCAATCCTGTCTTTTAAACAATATTTACTAGTAGCAATATTTTGGCAGTAGCAAGGGGAAAGAGTATAGGAGATTTATTTGCTGTCCAGATCAGTATCTGATGCTATAGGATTTGGCAGCCTTTGGGAAATCAAGGGTTAATTAAGAGGGTTTACACTTCTACAGAAGAATATTTAAGTATTATTTTCCAATTTCAAATAAATCCAGGATTATTGGGAATACCATCTGGAAAACATCAGAATGCTTATTCGCTATTTAGAACATTTAAGAAAAGTTTATCACAGTCTAGAAATGTTCATAATAGTGATAAACCATATAAGGTACTCTATAAGGATTTTGACCAGATTAGCCTTTTTGTTTCCATCAATATAGCTTAACTATTTTCTATTCTTGGTATAATTGGATTTGGTTAGGCTGCTTTCATAAGCATTTGATAAAGTATCTGATTAAATTGACAAATTAATTAAAAACACAAGTTAAACACGATAACCATATGTTAATAAATTGACCACAGTATGTATAATTGGATAGGAAAGATTTTATGGGCCAGTGTTACATCTCAATTTATTTGGTATCTTTAATAATAATGTCTGATGGAAGATACACAGAATTGTGTTCATTTAAATGTGCAATAGTTCAGGTTTGAAAGAGGGATTCTCCCTTTTGGCACCTTTACATGTATATTCAGGATTCTATAATCAGGGCAACAAAACTGAAACCTTGGAGAGTCTTCAGGCCCCACAATGCCTTAGACATGAAAGCCAGCTGGGTGATTTTGGGCTAGTCACTCTCTTTCAGCCTAACCTCACAGGTATGGAAAAAGTAGAAGGAGGAAGGTATGTCCACTGTCTTGACTTATTTATAAAAATAGTAAAGACAGGATAATAAATAGTAAATAAGTAGCATAGGAAAACTCTACGATAGTTAGACCCTATCTAATAAAGAAGAGATTGAATTACAAATAGGTTTTCATCTATTTTGGCTAGTATGGCTCTAACTTAAATCTCTTTTGGAATTAGGATATAAAAAGTCAGCATCTTTTTAAACTATTTTTGAAAATATAATTATTAATTACTTTCCCAACCCAAAGGACCAATGTCAAAAAGTCAAAACTTCCTAGACATATGACATAGAAGAATCTTGGTTGCATTTTGTCAGCATGAGACTGCACTTCTGTCTTACATCATGACAGTTGAAACCGAATGCCTTTTTTTTTCCTTGTCTGTCTCATGTTTTAACAAACTGTTTGCCCTGAGGTTCATGGCCTTGAAACTGGTTGTTGGTGTTGACATAAGGGACAACTCTGCACTAAGGACTATTGGCTTTCAGCTTATCTCTCACAATATACATCAATGACATATGTGATAACATTGACAGCAACTGTGTTCTCTTTGCTGATGATGTAAAACTATTCAACACCGCTATCAATTCCACTACCATACAAAGAGA
>JANHJO010003648.1:99196-113298 GCA_032468235.1 Pseudoxyrhopus heterurus | reverse complement strand
CATGTTTTGGCCTGCTACTTAGTGTCTTTGTCCAGTTGTAATCATTATATTGAAAAGTGAAAAAAAAAAACAAGCTGAAGAAAAGATGAATTGATTTCTGCTAGAATCCAATGAGAGGGAAAGTTCTTTATGCAGATTTTCTCAGACCGAACACAATACATCAAAGACATTACCTTTTGTCTGGAATTTACATGAAGTTCCATTTCCCCACTGATACTATCTTTGCGTATGTAAACATTAAATGCTCAATGGTCATTTTTAGATACACACAACAAGTGGTTTGAGGATTTATTTCTCCTCACAGGAAGCTGTGGTCATCACTCACAAGTTCTCATGAGGAGTTCCCAAACTTGTTCTTCATGGTTTACATTTGGGTAGTTCTGGTAACAAAGATAATGTACTCAACATTTTCTCATGGATGTGAAGATGAAGTTGGGGTTCAAAGGAGACCCAATGATTGAGATGTATAGAGGATAGTAATGCACTCATAAAAACTACTCTTCATAGTATACTTAAATTCACTACCACAATAACCATTGGAGCAATGCATGCTTAGTTCTGGCACAATTCAAAGAAACAGTGGGAGAAATGTTAATTCTCCCAGGATAAGATTTAGTAGTTCAGCTGCTACCCAAGATATGCATACAGTGATTTATCCTGCCATAAATAGGTTTGTTTTATCTCACAGTAGGAATACTCACAAATCTCCCTTTGATTAAGTCTGTCAAAGGGCTGATAAAGGGGTGGAGCTAAGCAATAAAGCCATTGTTTCTTTCTTCTGCTGGACTTAAGAAGTAATGCACTTAAGAAGTAATGGGCTATATAGTGAGTTGAGAGGTTAGTAAATTCTTTTTAAGGCAAAGACAATGAAGGATCACAAAGAGATTTCACAGCAGCCTGTGCCAATAATTGTACAACATTAAGAATTTTGGAAGTGGAGTAGGAGAGAGGAATCACCCACTTCGACCATTCTTCAACTTGAAATTTGTACACTAAAATACATGTGCATAAATTCTAATAACTGTAAGCTTCAAAAGTCCAGGCTTGCAAAATAGGGAATGTCAATTCCATGTTCATTCGTTTATTAAATTTTTTTATAGATTACTATAATCCCAAAAGATTGTGTTCAGAATTGTGCATTGGGAGAAGGGAGTAGCGTGGTGTTTCAAGTAGCTCTTTCACACTGTTTGAAGGCTGACATAGTTGTGATTCAGAATATAATTTATCAGAATAGAATTTATTGGCCAAGTGTGATTGGACACACAAGGAATTTGTCTTTGGTGCATATGCTCTCAATGTATATAAAGAAGAAAAATAAAAATAAAATAAAATACATTCACCAAGAATCATATTTCAGAATTCAATTTCCTTCTTCTATTCAGTCCTTTCTGTTCCTGTTTGCTTGCACAATTAATAATGTCTGTTTCACAGTGATCTATATATTATAGTATTATTTACATTTCTGTGTGTGTTTCCTTATGAATCATCATGAGATATGTACTAAGTAGCATGTTTTGCACAGAACTATACACCAAAACAGTTCTGGGAAGTTTATACATTTTTTTGTTTCTTGAGGATAGGTTCCTTGTAAAGCAAGCAAATATGTCTAAAAAGTTTTTAAAGGCATACATCTCTTTCTTTTTAATTGCAAGAGTTAATTTTTCCTCCAAACATAGATAAAAAAAGAATTTAGCTTTTTATAAGAAATCAGCTTTAGGAATGGTAAGCTGCAATTCAAAAAAATACATAAATCGCTAGAAAAACCTACCTGGGGCTGTCATAAGGCTAACAGCCTGTCAGTTATTTTTATTTTGTCAGTCCGTAACATATAGAAGGGAAGAAAATCTTATTGAACATGAAGTTGACTGCATTCAGCATGAGGGTCATACATTATTCAGATCTGATGTGTAGCCTATGGCATCAAGAAAGTAAGACAGGCAAAAATTGCTTAGAGGTGGAGGAACCAACTTGCTTTAGATAAATTCAAAAAATAAGGTTTTGTTTAGAATAGTTGGAAACTAGAAAATGAATATAAAAGAGCATGGAGGGAAGGGACACTTTGAGAAGAAAAATTTAAAATGGGCAGAAGTATGGGTTCTGAGGAAGGGCTAAGTAAGCCAAATTTTAGAGAAGAAATCTTACAAAAATGACTTGATAATTAAGAATGAACTGTACACAGACAGTTCTTTGTTTCCCTAGTCCAGCCATCCTTCTCAGTAATCTCCCCAGATATTGCAACACATCCAATTCAGTGGATGCAAAAGCCCTTATATATTCCTAATCTATAATTATTTTACCATCAAAGGATATCCAGCTCTTTTTTTTAAATTTTAATCAATTATCTGGAAGCATTGATCCAGTAAAAACTGGGAAAAGAAAACATGTGAAAAACAGAACAATTCTATCTTACGTACTGAAGTAAAAATCCCTGCAAGATTGAGGCTCTAAAACCCTGAGACTATTTGCCCATATAGTTTTCCCTCAGTGTTTTGACTTTGAAGAGATCTTGAGCACCTTCATAACTGACTCTAAGGCCTTTGCTCTTGCCAAAATTATTGGTCTTGATTTGACCAGTATAAAGCTCACTATCCTTACCGCAATCCGGTCTCTATTGGTTCTGTTTTAGCTCAGTGCTGACTTGTGTTATCGTTCTGTTGCATAAACAAGGCATATTAAGCAACTTGCATGTCACCAACCAGAGAGAAACCGTGCAGAACACTGAAGCTTCTTGATAGAACTTGGAGAGGTGCTACAAAAAATCAAAGCAAAACAAGCTTTTAAAATAATTGTATACTTTGAACACCCTAATTTTATTATTCAATAAAGTACAAGCACTGAAAATGCCTGTGAAAATTAGCTAATTGAACTAAAATTAAGTGAAAAACTGCAGCTATAGAAATATCAGCAGGTGAAAATTTCTGTCATGGTAAAGCAGAGAATTGCTTTTTTTCAGCATTAGATTTAATATAGAATGAGGAATCGATGTCCTTTAGATGTTCCTGAACTAATATCTCCAGCTGTTGGACAGCTTGATTGTGGCTGCTAGTAGCTGTGATTTAGCAACGTCTGTGGGGCCTCAGGTTCCCCATTCCTAAGATTTACCTTATTCAAATTTGCTATACCTCCCCAACTCCAATGAATTCTTATGTTTATATACATAAAATTGTAATGTGTGAATGCATTGTCTCAAACAGTTTTCTGAATCAAATATACCCCATTTGTCTTTGTAAAATATAGGAATTTTACCTAAACTTTCTTTATTCTTCTTGTCAACAGCTTCCCCTTTCTGTCCTTTTCCAATTCTCCAATTATCTCCTATTGACCTTTGATTAATACGGAACCAGCAGTGCTTAATTTATCACAGGATATACATCCTTTGATAAATCATAATTAAGTTTGCCGAGTTCTAGTTTGAGCTGATAACCTGTGGTCCATAAGCCACAAAAGTCACCACTTGCCCATCCCTGCTTTAGAGAACCAAGGAAATATCTTTGTCAAAGGACAAGATTGTGACTTTATAATATTCAGTGCCATCCATTGACCCAGAATTGTCTAAGAGCAGTCTTTTTCTTTTCTTTTGTATTTTATTCCTATTCAAGAATTTCATTGGCACAGCCAAAATGAGGCTTTGAATTATTTCATAATGCTAAAAACTAGAAAAATAAAATAAAATGAGGTGAAGTCGAATATAACATAAATTGTCATGATGGAAGGAAATGCTACACTTAAGCAAAAGATCCTCGTGCATCTATTATATTTTCCTTTAAAAAATAAAAAAAGTATTCATTTGAATAACAAATCTATATTTTTTTTTAGCCATTCTGCATTAGCTGAAGTACCCGTAGTTTAATTTTGAAGCATTTGCTTCTCTTGTTCAGATAGCTGTAGTTGGCTGTTTCTTCCATTTTTGGATAGAGATCTAATTTCCTGATGTGCCATGAATGTACAGTAGTATCTTTGTGAAACTCGGGCAAAAACAACGAAATGGCTCTATTTTTTGTGAATTTTAGGACCGCCTATTTTTCGTCATGGAATATGTCAATGGAGGAGACCTAATGTTTCAGATTCAACGTTCACGCAAATTTGACGAGCCTCGTTCCCGCTTCTATGCAGCAGAAGTCACATCAGCACTCATGTTTCTACATCAACATGGCGTCATCTACAGGTACTTTTCTTTCAGAGGTTGAAAAAAAAAAGAATTATTAAAGCTCTTCGTTTCATTGGTGTTGGCTAAAGTCCAGGGTCTCTTAGCAACCGCATTGGCTGTTAGTTTCTGCTTGCTAACACAGAACTTTTTTTCTTACTCTTTTTGAGGTGGGGAGAAGACTGTTTATCATTCTGAATGTTAGCATTTGAATCGTCTCTGCAGGCCTTGCCAGCTGTGGGAGCCAGTTTTGTATTATAAAACAAGCAACGCTTATTTTAAAAACTTGGCACACTGTGACCCATCGTTGACTTTGGTTGCGGATCAGGGCAATCTCTTCAGTTTTCTTCTTCTGCCATGGATTTCCTTTCATTTCGGAACTCCCTGCCACTTCCTGGGTTTGTTTGTCTTAATTGTCTCCAGTCTGAGATGGGATAATCATTTGATGAAGCTTTGTACATGAAGTCTTGATGTTGAGGGTGAAGGCTCGGCTGCTAACAGGAAGAACCTCTTTGGAGACAACTTGAATTTGTTCCCTGCAGCCCCTGATTGGCATCTGGCTGAACAATAATAAAATCTGAATTGCTAACTTTTCATTATGCCATGAAGAATACACTTAGAGATAAATATTTATTATTAGAAACAAGGAACCTCTTAATACATTTTCACCTACTATCTCTCTGTGTTATTAAGGCCTTTATCTTGTCGTTTCACTCTTCCTCTCCTTCTTTTCCCTTTAAAACAAAAACAAAGAAAAGAAACTGGCAGTTTTTCACGACTTCAGATAAAATTTGGCAGGCATATACAGAAGAAACTGCAGTAAGGGAAGTTGGCTGTGGGATCACTTCTCTTTCATGAAGTACTTGAAGAGGGCAGTCACAAAGCACTATTCACAGGGGAGGCTGCTGCAGATATATCATTGCCAACGACCACTAAAAATGAAGCAGAAAAATAATACATGTTTGGAAGCACATAGAAATATGTATTGGAGGGGGGAGAGAATTAAGAATTGGTTGCTATTCCTATCCAGACCTTGCCAGCCTGAACCTCAGTGTACTGGGAATTCAGTGGCATGGACAGCAGTCCATTTATTCCTGTGAAAGAGAGATAAGCAACTTAAAACTTACTACAATATTTTATGAGTAAAACAAGTCACACATAATACACATTATATTCCAGAGAGAGAGAGGAAGAGAGAAATTCTAATAAGAGTGTTAAAACAGCATTTCATTCCCCCTCTTCATCCCTCAGTTCTTTTCAGAAAAAAAAAATCTTATCCTGGTACATAAAAATTTCTAGAAATGTTCTGATTCTTTACTTCCTTTGGAAATTTTGATTTCTATGCTGTTGGTACTTCCATTTCCCAATCCCGCTGAAGCAATTTGAAGACAGCATGTATTTATGTTTACACCACATACTCAGATATGCTGAGAACAAAAAGCAAAAATACTTACTTTACCTCAAATTTCCAAAAATCCTATAGCAACAATCCCCCTCAACTCCACATCATATAAAACGGAACTACAATAAACTACCTGCATTTGTGGCACACACACTCACTTCTTGGGTGTTCATATGATCACAAAAAAAGTCTCAATAGATCATATGAGGAGGCAGGACTGAAAAGCTGCCAAGCCACCATTCCCTTTAAAAGATTTGCTAATATGGTTTTAGCCAAAGAACTAGGAAGTGAGATAAAAGTAAGATTTCCTCTAATGGAAACAACTGCTATGCCTGAAGAACCACAGTATTTCAGGGCACAAACTAATTTCTTAGCAGTGTGACATACAACATAGCTGAGTTGAAAATAAATAGAACAGAGATGAAGTCATGGAATCTCAGAGACATGGAACCAATCAGCAAAGAGCAAGTGGGGGTGCTGTTATTGCCTATATCTTTTGTGTTATTCACCACAAATAAATTATTTACAGTCAAATCTTTTTTAAAAAAATGGCCTTGAATATGTCACAATGTGGTGACCTATTTTTCATTCTGTACAATAGTACAGAAAGAAGATGGCTGTTTTTAACAAAGTTGCTGAGAAATAGGATCTGCTCCTATCTGTCAAAATTCCCATAATTTAATTCTTACAATTAAAAGCAATTTTAAGGAGCAGATAGCCAGCTGCCAAACATAGTTCCTCTTCTCTGAATTGCCTGTCTAAATGCAGAGATTACTAGTCTTTAAGTCTTATTAGTAGTTGTAGTTCAGTGACATCTGGAATGCCAAAGATTGCATTCTCCTGCTGAAAGAAAAGATCGATGTCATGCAATGTGGAAATTTCCATGAACGTTTTCTTCTCCAATGGAAAGAAACCAAGAGTGGCTTATGTCTTCATGGGTTTTCCTTTAAATGATGAAAAACAAGGGGACTGGCAAAAAAAAGACTAATTGAGAACTTCAGCATTGTATTATCTTTTATAACAATAGAGTAAGCATCTGGTTTTAATGGACTTTACAGAAGGAAGAGTATCTGTTTAAGCTGAATGATGTCCATTAAAGTGAGATTTACCAGTAGATATAATTGGGGAGAAGTGGCCCACCAAGTAACCTGCCCTCAAGCCATGTAGCACTTTAAAGGTGATAGTCAACACCTGGAAGCAAATCAGCAACAAGTGCAACTCATGCAAAAGAGATGACACTCTCTTTGGACTTGCACAAAACCATGTGTATTATGAGCCAACTGAAGCTTTCGAATACTCTTCAAGGGCAGCCCAATGAAGAATGCATTACAATAGTTCAAACAGGAGATGGATGACTGTGAGAAGGGCCCATAACAAATAGCAAAGAAGGAATCCATTTTTTCATTTCCTTGAATTCCACGCACATCAGAAGATATGATGTTCTTTTTTTTTGAAAGAATATAACTACAGCAACTCTGGCCCTTTCTCCCAAAAGAATTTTGAATTACTATTATTCCTGAAATATAGTTGACACACACACAATTTTTTAATGTGGATGAAGTGGCACTTGGCATATTGTAGGACATACCAATGGCAACTATTTTTCAAGTTGCAGTCACCATAGCCCAGTTCTTGAGGATAGGTAAACAAGAAAACATAAACCTTGAGGATTTTCCATGAATGTAGAGCCATATTAATGCCAACTGTAGTTCTTCAACAGAAGAAAGAAAATAAATTGAAGCACACATGCCTGGAAGTCATGGTCAACAAAACAAGGCTTGGCAACTCAGTTGTCAAGCCTAGTGAGTTTCTGGTTGGGGTGACATTTGAGGAAGGGTCTTCTGAGTTCCTAAAATTTGACCCATTCCAAATTATCTTCCCCTTGTTCCTCCAACTGGAATGGTTACTAGAGATGGCATTTGTGTCATTGTAAGAACTCTCCCTTCTTTAATATTCATCTGCATCATGTAAACAGATCATCATGTAAACAGAGCCTTGACATTAACATGGGAAGAATAGGGTGGGCCTTTTGTTAAAAGGGAAAAGGAGAAACCAAAGAAGGCAACCCAGAAGCATGCCAAGTTTACATTCCTGAGAGGGCAGTCGTTTTCCTGTAGAGTTTGTAGGAAGGGGACCAGTGCTTTCTGCCTGATAACACTAATTCTACGAAGAGGAAGTTGGGAAGCAGTATTTATCTTCTGTTTAAACGTCAATTATTTTAGTTTATTTGGTTGTTATATTTACTTAACAAGAAACTAAAAATGAGCCTGTATTCCCTGGCTGAGCTCAAAAATATATGCTTTTATATACAGAAAGGGACAGAAGCACATATATCTTATTTTTTTCTATATACACAGAACTTCCCTTTAGTGCTTCTCTGGAGAATAATGAAGAGGCTTGTAGAGTAGTTTGGTACTCTACAAGAAAAGATACAGAAAAGAAGAAGCAATTGCATTTCTCCACCATACCTAGTAGTTGCCCTTTAAAATTTTGAGCTAAAATAGTATTTCCACACTGATATTTTTTGATATCAGGAACTTAAATATTTACTGTGCTATGCCCATTTCATCCAGAGGCTTTGGGACAATTTTAATCTTCTACAGTTAAACACTTGTATGGCTTCAAATCTAGACACACTATTGGTAACCTATTAGTAGTGATTAGGTGAATAGAGGACTACTTGTGAGATCTTCCTTTGGAATAAACATACTCATCATCGCTGTGATGGAAAAAAGGGTTTTAACTTTTTTCTCTTTCTTAAGAAACCAAAACAAAACTCCACTAATAGTTCAGGCAGCAGCACCAGTGTGGTCAGAACAATCTAGAACTGTTTTTTTCTTCCTCACAAGGACCCAAAAGTAATGACAATAGAGATTGGGGGGTTTTCTGCAAAAAAATGAAGTGCCTTTTCCTGACAAGAATGAAGGCAACCTTAAGGGGTCTAGATAATCCACTTCTTCCCACCAACTCCTGTCTTCACAGCTTTCCCTAAAATGGAAAGGTTGGAGATGTGATTACAGTTAATTAAGAATATTGGGTCTAAGAGAGGCTATAATACTGTCTCCTTCAAGGGAAAAGATATCCTGTCTCTCAAAGAGGCCAACATCACAGTATTGATCCAACCATAGCAATTCCCTGACTGCTTTCATAATCAGGAAGTGGCCAGGTCCAATGAACAGATGGCTAAACTGAGAGCACAGGGAATCTTGGCCATTTTATTAGTAGTCATCAGATCAAATTTAGATCATATAACAAGACCAGGCCCTAAACATCTTAGCTGGACTGCCCAGTTAGAATCCAAGCCAGAGCCGATCTAAGTGACTTTATCTATCAGAAAGCCAGAATAATAGCATTATTGATGATCTTTCTGGCCTTCCCTGACCATTAGGAGATTCAGTCATCCTGATCAATGTCTATGTAATATTAACCATGTCACTGTAGAATGAACTATTCTGTTAGAATAAACCATACTGTTAACATTACAAGGTGGGTTAGATATATTAATAGATAAAATAATTTCCCTCCTAAATGCTAGGCTGCTTGTGGATTAGTGCACAAATTGTTTTTCATTTTATCTTCACATCAAACTGACCAAGATGTTATCAAAGAGCTCGTGGTTAAAGGAAGTTTTAAGCCTTCACTGGCTTTCAGTGATGATACTATATAAAGACTAGAATTTGGGATTTCATTCAGTCACAAACCCATGAATCATATGTGGGGTATTAAGGACACTATGGGAAGTGCCCTTATATTGCCACTAATTTTGAATCCAGCTAGTTAGGTTTAGGTTGTGGGTTCTCAGAAAATCTGTTTCTATCATTTATAATTGGTGTCCACAACAATCACGCTTTATGCCTGGTGCTAGAGATATATCTGAAGTGGCATCCCTCAGTTAGCAATCTTATTTCACCCAAGAGAAACTGGAGAAGCAATGTACATTTTTAGATCTCTTCTTTTCTCCAGATCACATCATTAGGATTTCCCTAACCATTCTTCACATGAGACCAATAACCACCTTCTCTAAAACTGTATGATGTTTTATTGTGCAAAGCTCAGAGCCCAATAATTCAAATTATTTTAAGTAGCTATGTGCTTAAGCAGTACTTTTTCTGCATCTTATTTGTGTGTCTATGTGTCAGATCTCCTGAGCTTTTCCAGGACTATTAGATCAGCCTGTGTTTGTAATCTTTTTTTAAAAAAAATCATTATTTATCCATTTGACAGAACAATTTTCACCTGCCAGGTTTTAGCAAATAGTCTATATATTTTTCAAGCCCTCTAACATCACAAAAATGCACAACTGCTTTCAATATTCAAAATATAGTATATTAAATTGCTTGACATTATTGTCTCTGCTATAGTTTTGGAGGCTTAATTCTTCAGAAACCATAAACTGACAGTCCCTAGCCCAAATCTATCCTCTGAGAGGTACCATCTGCAATTGCCAGTTTTGGTTGAAAAATAAAGGATGGAAGGGTAGCAGTTAAATTTACATGATTGCCAGCTTTGAAACTCCTAAGAGCTTGACTTACCTTCCATTTTCATATGACTCTTAGAAAACCTATTTGCCAGCAGACGTAGATGGGATTGGCAAAAAAAGTAGCACATTTATTTCTAAGGTATAAGCCTACCATATTCAGAATAGGCCCTACCAGTAGGCAGAATGAGCCAGTTGCAATAGAAGCATGCAGGACTCAGGTGATAGAATTATATGGAAGGAGAGAGCTGTACTTATACTGTAGTTGATGACTATGCTGTCCACAAATATACTTTCCAATCCTCTCTATGACTGAGAAGACTTATCTGTTGTGAATGTTGTATAAATATTTAGCTGGATCTGAACAAGATATGGGTAGATTGCTACCTTTTTGCCCTAGATAACAAAAGGTTTTCAATCAACCATATAATATTGCTATTTTTAAATCAGTGTTCTATTTGATTGAACCCCATCCCCTTTTATATCATTATGGGAGGAACAAGCCATTTAAAATATGTTCAACTTAGTTTGGAGGGTAAGTTAAGAATGGCAAACACCTCAGGCACTTTCTTCGTGCACTTTACAGAATACTGTATATTCTCAGTGGCTTAATTTTTAAAATAATGTGTCAAGCTTTTCCTCACCTCATCTTAAAAATTAATTTATAATTTGGGGATCTTTTCATCCTCTAACCAGAATTTACTAAAGTCAACAAATGTCTAGAATATAGCTCTGCTACAGAAGAGCTCCCGCCATCCTCTCATCCTACTAACAATCACACACATAAATTCTATGAGCTCCAGATGAAAGATAATCACATGAAGAAATTACGTCTAATTGTTGTTTCAGGAATGATGATGATGATGTCCTCATTTAAATTTATGATAGTCATGGACCATAATGGTTTTTAGACTTGAGAAACAGAAGGGGATATGAAAACCATGTGTATTAACACTAGTATTCCAGAGAAAATTGGTGCTTCCTACAGCTGTTTTAAAGGAAAAGATACTTGTGAAATTTGATAATATAGGTAGTCCTCGACTCACAACTGAGCCCAACATTTCTGTTGTTAAGTTAAGTAAGTTTTGCCCCATTGTATGACCTTTCTTGCCACAGTTGTTAAGTGAATCACTGCAGTTGATAAGTTAGTAACCCTGTTGTTAAGTGAATCTGGCTTCCCCATTGACTTCGCTTGTCAGAAAGTCACAAAAAGAGATCACATAATCCCGGGACACTGCAACGGTCATAAATATGAACCAGTTGCCAAGTATCTGAATTTTGATCACATGATCATGAGGATGCTGAAAGGTCATAACTGAAAAACAGTTGTTGTAACTTTGAACAGTCACTAAATGAAGTGTTGTAAGTTGAGGACTACCTATAGATGTCCCCTACTAGTTCTATATTACGTCTAAATATCTTTCAGCACTGAAGTATTATCTTTCTCGATGACCCATAAGAGATGCAACTTTAATTCCTGTCAAAATTAAATTACCCAAACATTTTAATATTTCTCAAAGTCCCAAAGCAAGCATTTCCTTCCCATGTAAAAATCAAGCAAAGAATTTATCAAAAGGAATCGATGCAGTTCTGTCTGAGTGACACACTCATTCAATCATTCCCCCCCCCCAAATACTTCTGTATGAAAAACATTTTTATAAAGCAGAGATCTGTTAGATAGAAAAACAAGCAGCCTTATTGGTAATGCTAAAAACTTACTTAGTATAACGTGCTTCTGAAAACACAGATTTTTTTTTTAAAGTATGCACATAGACAAAGCAAAGGAGCCTGAACTTTACTACTGGAAATAAAAAGCTTCATCCCAGTAGTACTTATGTCAACTGTTCATTATGGTACAACATATTTGATATGTTGTTCTATAAATAATACAAATAACAGTTCTTACATAACAGTCAGTTCTATTTACCCATGGAAATACTTTTCATTGCAAAAATCTCTTTAAGTCCCTCCTTCAATAGCAGAAATTTGTTGGGGGAGGAAATACTATTGAACTAACTGTTTCTTCCTTTTGAGGATACTCTGGAGAGCACAGCTGAGAGATTGTTTTCTGTTTTTTTTTAGCCTGGGATAGTATGGTGGGAACAACATACTTTTGGTAACTTAATCCATCACTACTTTGTGAGTTTGGGTTTTTACCAACATACATACTGGACCAAAGAAAAGGAAAGAATAATAACATAATAAGGGTAGTCCTCGATTTATGACCAGAACTGAGCCCAACATTTGTGGTAGTGAGACATTTGTTAAGTGAGTTAGGTCCCATTTTACAACCTTTCTTTCCACAGTTGTTAAGTGAATCACTGCAGTTGATCAGTTAGTAATCCAGTTGTTAAGTGAATCTGGTGTCCCAATTGACTTGGCTTGTCAGAAGGTTGTAAAAACGTGATTACATGACCCTAGAACACGGCAACGGTCGTAAGTATGAACCACTTGCCAAGCATCTGAATTTTGATCATATGATCATGGGATGTTGCAAAGGTTGTAACTGAAAAACTTTTTTGTAATTTTGAACGGTCACTAAATGAACTGTTGTAAGTCGAGGACTACCTGTAGTATTTCGCTATAACAAGATTTTTGGTTTCTTACTGTGTTTTCCTAGGCAAAAAGTATCTATTGCATGAAAAAAAAAGATATCCCAAATATCTTCTGTTTCATGAATTTTCAGATTGACATCCATATGTAATCTTATTTAAGAATTGGTATTCTTGAACATTTCTTAGAAATGTTTTAAAATTTTACAATACAAACTCAGTTAAATTTGTTTGACAGAAGGAGGTATGGAATGCTTTCACATCTCCATATGAAGTAAAGGGTACTTTCAAAATCATGATCCATCCAATGCAGCCTGTGTTTTAGTCAAGATTCTCCCTTAACTTCAAATTGATTCACTTTGTTATATATTTACTTTTATGTCTGTCTGTCTTTCTGTGTCTGTCTATTTCTGTCTAATTTCTTTACCTTTTTTGTGAAGAACACCCCCCCCCCCCCCGTTGATGAGGTCTTTTATCAAGGAGCCTGTTAAGAGTGTTAGGAGTTTATCTTGATAACTGATCATTAATCAAGATGACTCGCCATTCATTTCAGTCTTGATTTGCATCCAGTTATACGAAAGAGACAGCTTTAGTCACCTTGATGGATCCGCGCTGGGAACTAGACAAAGAGAATGTAATTCTGTTAGTTTGGCTGAATTTCTTACTGCTTAACCAATCGTATTCTAGTGGTTCATCCTTCTGAAAAGAAACTGAACAATGTTGTTGTTGTTAGTTGCGAAGTCGTGTCCGAACAATATTTTGCTGCATGTCCCCAAAGGCCCTTTCAGAAGGTCATGTTGAATAGATTCTATTTGACACTTTGACCACTACTATATAGCACCCCACAAGGTGCTAGTATGCTTCCATGTAACAGAATATCAGTATGAAACTTGGGAAAGTTTGTATACTCTGTTTTCAGTATTTTTTCAATAAAAATTGGGATAAAATCAGCCTAGTTCAAAATTCCTGGACATTCTAGTTTAGGGGTCTCCAACTTGGCAACTTTAAGCCTGGCGGATTTCAATTCCCAGAATTCCCCACCCAGAAAAGCTGGCTGGGGAATTCTGGAAGTTGAAGTCTTCCAGGCTTAAAGTTGCCAAGGTTGGAGACCCCTGTTCTAGTTTATGTAAGGCCACCTCCACTAATTTGATGTTTTCGAAATATGGTGAGTTTCAATTGCTGTCATCCCCAGCCATGGTGACCTTTGATATCCTCCTAGACCCGTAGTGGCAAACTTATGGCATGCGTGCCCAAAATGGCACATGGAGCCATGTTGCCTGGCATGCCAGCCGTTACCTGGCCCAGCTCCGCTGCTCATGCACGCGCAACCCCCGGGTTTTTAGCTCAAAAAAAGGCTGAAACCCCGGGGGTTGCGCAGGCATGCATGAGATGTGTGGGGGGGCATGTGTGCATGCATGGGGGCGCACATGCCCCCCACGCAGGCACATGCAACCCCCTGGTTTTTAGCCCCCAAAAGCCAAAAAACAGGTGTTTTTTGGCTTTTTGGGGGGCTAAAAACCCAGAGGT
>JANHJO010003648.1:29242-39857 GCA_032468235.1 Pseudoxyrhopus heterurus | reverse complement strand
CTGAGGTCGGTAAAATGAGAACCCAGATTGTTGGGGGCAATATGCTGACATTGTAAACCACTTAGAGGGAGCTGTAAAGCACTGATAAGCGGTATATAAATCTAATGCTATTGCTATTGCTATATTCTGTGGGACTCCTTCTCTGAGCTGTCCAGGTCCAAAATCAACATCTGGAAAAAATAGCAAGCAGGATGACAGTACTGAGAAGCTTTGGACTTTTGTTTTACCATGCAATAAATTCTTCATAGTGTCATAACATCAAATGTATTGTGGGAATTAAAATGACAGCTACTTTCAACTGTATAATATTGCTCAAGTATGCGTTGGGCAAAAAAATAGAGGATGCAAATATCAGAAGGTGTCTAATGACCCCAAGTATTGACAGAATGCCTGGCTGCTCGTTTAGATGCTCTTGGTCTTACTCCATAATATAAAAGTGCAATCTTTATTATGCTCTATGAATTTATAAACCATAAAATTGACATTCTCTTCCATGATGCAAAATGCCTTCTTTAAAGAAAAGATTCAACTGCCATTCATGTCAGCTTTTATATGTATAATTTAAAAAAAAAGACAGCCCTTGATTATTGTTCACTATAAAGATGTTAAGAGTTTAGCCTGCCCTTATTCTTGGTTAGCTTGGTCTTTTAAGTTATTATCCACAAAAAGTAGAAAAGTTAAATAAAAGCAATTGATAGATTGGAACTGAAACTTGCACCAAAAATTTCCTTTTCATGGCCTTATGTCATCTCACCTCTCACTTTTTCATATCTAACAGTAACCTGTAAGTACAGTATTCCCAGAGTGGTGAAAATGCTCAGTTTTTATTAGACTGTTTTAGAGACCTCTATCTTCCTTAGTTTTTCTTTTTTTAAATTTGAATTGCATGCATGTCCCTTTTATACATTTTTCAGGCAACAACAAAAAAGTCACAGAGTCCTGAATAGCAAAAATGCAAGATAATAGGGGTCACTATTGCAAACTAAAGAGCAATAAGGAGCCAGCAATGTAAAAATATTCCACTGTTGTTCCACATATTAAAAATATGTGGGGAGGGGAAGTACTTGTAATTAAAAGTTATCATGTTCATTCAAAACTCACACGAATATAAAAACCTGGTTAGGTATTTGGGAGAAAAAAGATAACTGTATACTCTAACTAATGAATATAAAATAGTCTACAAGGCTTAGAACCAAAGTCCCTCTGGGACTGTCTTCTCCAGAGGGATTCTACTATCCCATTCAACCAGTCCAGGAGAGGATGCTCTGGATTCCTTGTCTTCCACAGATCAGGATGAGTGGACTAGAAGCAAAAAATTTTTTTATTAACTGACCATTCCTGGTACATTAAGCAGCCTCATAAAGTTGAAGGGTCCCCTCGACTCCAAAAATCTTTTCATAGAGCAATATTTTTTTTAAAAAATCATTTAAAGATTGAGAGCTGAGAAACATTTTTAATCCTCATATGTGTGTTTGCTCTTTCCTCTTATGTTTATGTTAAGATGATTATTGTTATTTTATGTGTTTCATTTGGATGTTAGCCACTCTTTATTCCTAGAGCTGGAAGGGATATAAAAGTTAGTGTGTAAATAAATAAATAGCACTATCTGGGGGAGAAGCCCCATAATGGAGATGCTACTATAGAGAGGTTTTTTGGAACTGTAATTACAGAAAGAGCAAGTGTAACAGAAGCAGAAATGGAATCCTTCCTATAACCTAGGTTAGGGCTGTCAAACTTACGGCCCAGGGGCTGCATGCATCATGCACTGGCCACGCAAAGGGGAAAAACGTTGTGATACATCACCTGACGATGCCATGACAACACGAGTTTGACACCCCTGACCTAGGCCATCGAGGGCTTTAACATCCAAGACCAATGTCATCAGTGACATTATTTGTCCCCAGCTATTATTAGTACTATTTAAAAGCCTCTGTGCTGCATCTTCTTCCTGCTATATGTTCTGAATAATATGCATGCGGTGTCACAGTAACGTAATTTGCATGGCATATCTAGCTTCAAGATGATCAGGAAATAAATATTTTGTGATCAGGGTACAGAATGAGTTTTTGAAGGGTGGTTTGTTTGCTGTTTTAGGAATAGGCATTTTCAAATTAAGTATCTGGATAGATAGATAATCTTGTACCCAGTGAACCTGTATGAAGAGAGGTTTTATTCTCAAACCTATTTAGAAAAGCGAAGTATTGAACCAGGAAACTTCTGCATGCAAAGCATGTGTGCTATCATTGGGTTTATCATCAAGGCCCTTTTGCTGCTGTTATTTATTTACATATATGCATGGCTCTCAGCAGTATGCATACAATTTGCAGAGTTCAAGAGACCAGGCCTTTATCTTGGTCCTGTGTGTATCCTAAGGAAGGAAAAATGATCAGAGAATAGAGACTAGCTGACAGGAAAAGATTCAGTTGCAGGTACTTAGGAATAGTTACAAATTTACCAAGCAATTTTTATTCCTTCTGAAGTGTGGCCAAAGGAGTTAGGAGAATAGAAACTGTCATTTCAGTAAAAGTTTATCTTCTTGAGTAGTAGTAGTGGCTGATATATCAGGCCTATCTGAATTCTGGATGTACATCTTCCATTCAACCAGCTGAAATATTTTTCTTGTCTCTTGACTGTGAAGTTGAGTGTTTATTCTAGAAAAGAAGCTTTGAATCCAACTCAGATCAGTGGAAAAACTAAAGGTTAGCTAATCTAGGAAATAAGTGACCTGGTTCTTTGATCTTGTTCTGTTCTTCTATCGTCTGGGAGCTACATTTAGAATCCTAGCACATACATGTATTTTGATTACCTGAATATTCCGGTATTTGCGATGACATTTCTTTCCATTCTATTACCATACAATCAAATTGTTGCAGAGGAAGCATGTTTAACTCTCATTGGATCAGTAAAAAGAGGAACTATAATCAAAAATTCTGTTTTGAGCTATAAGAAGTGTCCTGTTTTTTACTATCTCTATTTTTCTTTTGAAAAAAACAACTTTTTAAAGCATTGTTAGTATTAGCTGCTGTGGGTACATATTACTGCTTCATTTAGTTAGATGGTTAGAAGTGAAATCTTGGGAAAAGAGGATTACCTAGTATGTTGGCTAAACCATTATTTTAGCTGCTTAGATATTATTTGAAAATGTTGGATAGGAGAAGGGAATTTTGCAGAACATATGCACATCCATTAGAAATAAAGTTTTTATGTATATATTTGTTAAACAAATTTATACAGTCACCCAACACTCACACAGTGACTCTAGGTGGTATATAACATTAAAAATCCATAGTTTAAAATTCACAATTTAATCTTCCACATACACTCCCACGCTTATTTATATTTAAATAGAAGCACACTATATTTTTTCAAAGTACAGAAGATTGGCACCAGGTGAATATGTCTACTCAATCTGCTCTTAATCCTGATTGGCAACTCAGCCTTCCACTGTCTCCTCTTTTCCTTTAAATTAGACTTGGACTGGGAAATCCTACAAAAGAAAGATGTTTACAAATGAAAGATTGAAAAACCTGTAGCCAGCTTGATGTGCCTGAGAATATTAAGATAACATGTTAGGTGAAGAGTTTCCATTCAGTATGGAAAAGTAAAGGATAGGTTAATCCACAGAGAGAGGAGATGAGAGTTTGAGCATAATATCTCTTTCCACCTGTGGAGTGTTGAAAAATGTTTAATGCTACTTGTATATGCAATTTTTACATTGTGTAGGACCTGCACAGATCAGATCAGATTGTTTCTATTTTCAGATCAGACTGTTTCTCAATATAGGGACATTGTCTGCTGACTAGAAAGCAGCTTTCAATAAATCTTTGTCAAAAAGGGATTTTTCCCATTATCTTCTGCTCTTTATTTGTCCAAAACAGAGTTTATTGTTTACTGGAATTGGCTAATATGATCATGTAGCATCTATGCTTTCGCATTTACAGGGGATTCCATTCCATTCAAAGTTTCTTTATTGACATTTAAACCTCTACATTTGTATGGTGTAGAAAGGCAGTTTCCAAATTATACAAAACACAGTGAAAAGGGGAAAAGGTGAACGAAGTTGTCCCCCACCTCTCCACTGGATCACCATTAGGCTTCTGAGGTTCTTGAAAGCCCATTCCTTAAAAAGTGTTCCAGAAGGATTGCTTGCCCCTTGGTATATAGAAACAGCTTTTTTCATATACACTCTTTTTGCAATTTTATAAGCAAATATGAATTTATAGCATCTATTGATTAGTGGAACCAATATTCTGCTGGATGTTTTAAAGGGAATGTAATTGCTGGAATCTAGACCCAAATTGATAATAACCAATGATGAATATAGATTAGGAGGAATAATTTGCATCTCTTAGTAAAAACTAGATTTTGAGAATGGAAAGTAAATAACTCATTCTTTTGTTTAAAGTACACATTTACTGCTATGCTATTTAAATAGAAATGCCACAAGACAATGGCCATACTGGCACATAAGAAAAAGATAGGAATCCAGGCTGCATCAAGCCACAAATTCCTGCTGGCCAAGAACATTGGCTCCTGCTTTGTAAATTGGTAAACAGTCCAGTCAGAGATAACTTACTATATAACATCTAAAGCCAGGATTATGGTTTATTGCATGCATTCAAGTCAGGACTGTAAGCCAGTTTTAAATCAAAGCCTAAAATTCATCTATTCATGTAGAATAGTTCCTTTTCATTTCTTAAAAATATCTGTATTTCTGTTTTCCTGTTCTTCAGAGTGGCTCAAAACAAGATGCATCAACCATTAATCACAGATAGGCTAAGATTGTAAGTGGGTACCAGCCTTGATAGCTATATGCTTGCTCTGGTGCAGACACACAACATGCTTCTGAGTTTTAGGAGCCACTGATCCAGAGAAGAAAGGAGTCATTACCTTCTTACTCTGCTTGTGGGCTTTCCAGATGCATTTGTTTGGCCAATGTGGGAAGCAGAAGGCTGGATTACATACACTTTTGATCTGGATTTTCTGCAGATTATAACAAAACAGGTATGAGGAATCTGGTTGGTGACCAATGATAGCAATAGCACTTAGACTTACATACTGCTTCACGGTGCTTTTTACAGCCCTTTCTAAGTGATTTACAGAGTCAGTGTATTTCCCCCAATAATCTGGGTCCTCATTTTACTGACCTCAGAAAGTGGAAGGCTGAGTCAACCTTCAGCCAGTGAGAAAGGAACTGCTGGCAGTGAGCAGAATTAGCCTGCTCTAACCATTGCACAACCACAGTTCTTGATAAGGAACTTTATATCAGCTAAATTTATTACTAATTCCGCATCACTTTCAACATCAACCCAAGTGCAACATAAGAATGATTTGAAGGGGGAGCAGATATGTACTAGGAAATTTTTTATTTATTTAATTTATTTCTCAGATTTAGGTACTACCCAGTTCACTCTCAAGAAGAATGCAATGTAGTGATTTGCATGTTGGATGCTCTGTGACATGGGAGGTTCAGCTGTGAAACTCACACATCATATAAAATTTAAGCTAATCTTTGTTAGTGGTTAAAACTTCCATGTTAAATGTTCAGGAACAGATTTTAGTTATAAATTTTGCTACTGCATTGAACTAGAATTGTGGCAGCAATTTTAACCTTTTATGTGTTTAGTTTAGAATTTTATGTGTTTATGTGTTTAGTTTATGTGTTTAGTTTAGAATTTTTTTCATTCACATAATAAACTCATGGAAATATGATTAGCAGGTAATACATATATATTAATTAATAGCATTTGGTTATCTTGCTTATTTTTGATGTAGGAAGTATGAATCATGCAAATGCTGAAATTAATTAGTTCACAAATGGATGTTGAGAGCATCATATTGAAATCATCTTGCTTAAATGAGTTAATAAGTTTATGAAGCCACACCTGGGAAAATCTGGTTTTGAAGGACAGCATAGATTTTAAAAACAAAAAGAATTAAAAGAATTAAAAGAAAACATTCACAGTATTATATTGTTACTCATCTTTCAAAAACAAGAAACCATTATAGAATATGGAAAAATAAATTTAATAGGATTTCATTCACTCTCTCTCAGCCCAACTCACTTCCCACTCATTTTGTTTTATAGGGAAAATAGGAGGAGGAAGGCATATTAGGTATGTTCACCACTTTGAGTTATTATAAAAATAACAAAGGTGGGATAAAAAAAATCTAAAATAAGTAAACTAACAGAATAACAGAGTTGGAAGGGATCTTGGGATATTCTAGTCCAACCCCGGGCTCAAGAAGGAAATTTCAGACAAATGTTTTTTTTGTTTTAGGGTCCTCCATAATTTTTAAAGATGGGAAGGATCCCGAAAGAAAAATGAAACACTGCTGTAGAAGAACAGGGGGGGGGAAGCCTATCCTTTCTTCTTTGTGACAGTCTTTTGGAGATTTGTGGATTTGGCCTCACCAAGTCTGCCTGCTTCCCTTAGATGGGAAGATGGTGGGGCCCTTTTTATTTTAGGATTTTGGAAAAACTGTTTATTTTGAATAGTGTTATTTTGTTTTATTGTTGATAATATTACATCTGTTCTTTAGCCGTGGTATTTGATCTTTGGATGTTTAAAGTATATTTCTAAGTGTTATTTTTAGGGGGCTTTTAATACTATCTTGTGGGCCTGTTTAAGCTAGAGAAATTTCAGCATATGAATTGAAATCATAATGATTTTGTGTTGCTAAGAGGAATATTGCTTACAAAAAAAGGACATTATGTTTAGGCGTCCTAGACCACTCCCACCACCCCATATTTAGGATCAAACATTGTCTTAACCAGAAGGGAGATGGGAATGGGGTGAAGGGATTTAGCCAGCTTTGCATGAAAATAGATCAAGACAAACCTCAAGTGTTCTAGTGGGGGAGAAGAGGGGAAGTAGTTATACACACAAACAGTGCTGACAGAAAAGGAAGATATAAGCCAATGTTTAGGGTAACAGTAATATTATTTATTTCCAACCAAACAGTATCAGCAGGTGCTTGGTGCCCCTTTCAACTATAAGGGATGCAATGCCTTGATATAGCTGGAGTTCTAACTAAAATGTGGAAATTCTAAGATATGGAAGAATAATGGGAAGACAAGACTGACTTAAACAAGGAGACACAATCTCATTTTCAAAGCATGGCTGATTAATAAATTCAACCAGCCAGGAAACTGTCAAGCCAATAAAGGATAGTAGGAACAGGGAGCCATTATTTAGTGGCTGAATAAGGGAAAATCCCCTCCCAACTCACCCTCTCATCAATAAATCACTGTCCTGTATTAATGCAGGCTTGCCTATGGGCTGGTATATTCTGACAAGGAGAAAGTTCCCAGACTAAATGTAAAAAGGATGCTGAGGATGATATGGGCAAAGGAAAATTGGTCAAAAACCATTATATGCAGCTATGTAAAATAAGCGTTGACAAGATTTTACTTGCTAAGTAAATACATGGGAAATGGATTTGATTCTTGAATCTATACCCTACTTTTCTGTCAAAGATTGGTTGCCAAAGCAACTAACAATAAAACTAAACACAAACTCAAAAGGATATTGTTAAAACAACACCTAAACCAATTTATCTACCAAGTTATATCTGAAGAAAGACTTAATGATTCATAATAACTATTTATTTATGAATATGTAAACTGTTAATAGAGGGACAAACAAGGAAAGAGCAATAGATGCATGGATGAAAGGTTTAATTCTCTGAATATATTGAGAAAACATTCCATCAAGTGAAAATATTAATGTTTATTGATAAAAAGTGACGGGCAACTTTCCTGCTATCCAAGCAATCTAAAATGTCCTCTAAGCCAGGGGTGTCAAACCCAAGGCCTGGGGGCCGGATACAGCCTCTGGGGTGCTTAGATCTGGTCCGTAGGACCACCCTGAAAACAGCGAAGGACCGGCCTACAGTGCCTCTGCCAGCAACAGTGGAGCTTGGGAGGGCTGCACACAGCCCTCGTAAGCTCCATTTTCACTGGCAGAGGGTTGCAGGACATCATCCCTGATGAAAATGGAGTTCACAAGGGCCATGCATGCCCCCCCCCCCAAGCTCCATTTTTGTTGGCAGAGGGTTGCAGGCAGCTGTTGTAGCTGAAAACAGCTCGGGAGCCCGTTTTCACTGGCAGAGCATTCAGGCCACCACAGGTGCTCCCCGACATGAGTGACATCGTGCTGGCCACGCCCACCCCGGCCCTCTGAGGTCATGATGCGGCCCTCAATGAAATCAAGTTTGACACCCCTGCTCTAAGCTATCTGTTTCAACTATCCTAAAATGTAAACTTTAATTTAATGAGCAATAGCTGTTTTAAGGGATAATCTGATAATCCTTATTGATCTGCCTACATTGACTCAATCAGAAGCCCATCTTCCCCTGGGTAAAATATTATTTGAAATGCATGGGAATCATAACGTTCTGTATTTTTTCTTCTGCAGTATTTTTTTTCTATGCTTTTAATAGGTTCTGCCATGCTGCCTCTGAACATTCTTCTTTTAGCAACTGGATGGGATATGTAAGAAATAGTATTCTTACTTTTATTTATGGATTTATCAGATTTGTATCTATCTTTCCTCTAGAAACTCTGTATCATATGCAGTATGATACTTTCTCCTCCATGTTTCTCCATAACAAAAACCCTGTGTGAAAGGTTGGGCTGAAAGAGAATAACTGAAAGTTATGCAATTAACTCCACAAGGGTTTCCAGTTCCAACATGTTAACCATGACCCAAACCATAAAATACATGCTGCAAATATATGTTTTTATGAGAATATTATTAACAGTGTAATTTTAAGGGAGACTCTGATGAGTTTAGCTGAGGTGCCATTCAATACTTTGGCCTTTATAGGGGCACAGGTTGCAGTTATTTGGTGACTAGACACCCTTTATTTTAAAAAAATCAGTCCTTTATTTCAGAAAGCTCTCCTTTAAATTTATTTATTTTCCAAAACCTTACTTTTGTCCCTTATTTTAGTCATTTAACTTTTACCACCCACTTAATCACTTAATGATATCAGTCTTTTACATTCAGGCAAAAAATACAAAAATTGCCTCTCTTAAAAAAAGTAAATTGAATATACTTTTGATCTGATATTTTTATTCAAATATGCATTTTTCTAAAGTTTTTCTTGGTTTTACTCTTGAATTTTTCTTTGTATAGCAAAGTTAGAAACATAAACAATTGCCTATTTTTTTTATCCTTATGAACTTATTTCAGATTTGCCCCTTTTTCAGGTTAGTCTTCATTTTTTCCAAGATAATGTGGTCACCATATTGGTCACACAGTTGGCACTTACTTACCTGTTATACTCTGAGGACAGCACTTCTGAAAAGACAGCGTAAGGAAGGGGGGTGGACAGACAGTATTTCACCATTACTCCCCAGACCTCTGTCCTCAGAAAATTCTAGACCTACCCATCATTTCCCCCCCCCCCAAAAGACACCCCCAAGTCAAACTTGACTCCAGGTGGGTGCATCCATGCAGTTTTCCTGGAATAGTTGTGAAGATAATTTCCTACGGCTGCCTTCTTTTTCCCCTTCTCCATTCATCCAGTTCCCTTAGATTTCCCAAGGGTCTCTCAGACCAGAGCTGACTTTGCTTAGCTTGTAAGATCAGCCATTGGGTGGCGAGGTTGGTGCTATCAGCTGCTGAAGAGACAAGGCCTAGCTGCTCCATTATGGGGTATATAAAGGAAAAAGTAGCCAGAACCAATGTTGCATATCTAGGTTCAGGAATACAGGTAGTCCTCGACTTACAACAGTTTGCTTAGTGACAAAGTTATAATGGCACTGAGAAAAGTGACTTATGACCATTTTTCACAGTTACGACCTTTCCAACATCCCCGTATTCATGTGATCAAAATTAAGATGCTTGGCAACTGGTTCATATTTATGACCATTGCTGTGTCCCAAGATCATGTGGTTCACCTTTTGCAACCTTGTGACAAGCAAAGTCAATGGGGAAGCCAGATTCACTTAACAACTGAGTTACTAACTTATCAGTTGCAGTGATTCACTTAACAACTCTGGCAAGAAACATCGTAAAATGGGGCAAAACTCATTTAACAAATGCTTCACTTAACAGCATATATTTTGGGCTCAATTGTGGTCGTAACTTGAGGGCTATCTGTATAGAGATTTTGGAATGGTGTGAATATGTTTTACTACCTCCCTTCTATGGAAGACTTCAGTACAGATTTTGGCTTTCTATTGATCAAAACATTAGGACGCTGATCTGAAAAGTTTTAGGCAACTATATTGTTGAAATTTGGCTGCCTGGGGGCAACACAAAGTGGTTTGCAGGATCCAATCTGGGTCAGTCACCAAGACCAGAGGTCTGGAACAACATTATCCTGGGACATGCCTATTCACCTTCATTTGTGAAAAAGTGTTTTACTGACCTTGATCTTAACCTTCATTCAGCCAGGCCTAGTGTAGAGGGCAAAGAGAAGGAAAGGGGCAAGCCATCCTCTCTACAAACAGTCTGATTAAAGTGGGGCAACACGGCTTTGGATTTTCAGGTAGACATATTAATGTGTAACAATAAAAGGAAAATACCCGAGGGTTACTTAGGATAAGGATCTCCAACCTTGGCAACTTTAAGACTTGTGGACTTCAACTCTGGGAGTTGAA
>JANHJO010003646.1:81655-94466 GCA_032468235.1 Pseudoxyrhopus heterurus | reverse complement strand
GAAGCAGATGTTTTTCCTAATAATCTAAATAGTAATCAAATACTAGGAAACAAAAAAATAATATAAATTGTAAAGATACAAGCAATGCAATATAGTCATAAGTGATAGAGATAGGAGGATACAAGATATAAAGATAGGAGATGCAAGATATAAAGGCGGGATACAAATAAATGTGTAGAGATAGAGATACATAACATGGCATGAAATATATGCTCATGCCATGGCAGGAATTTCTTCAGATCGGGGGACCAAATCCTGAGGAATCACTGTTAGAATTACAGTGTGAATTACAGTATGTGCCTACTCAGAATAAAAGTTATTGCATTCAGTAAGGTTTACTCACAATCATAATTGATTGCTGTAACAATTATGGTTGTGGAGGAACAGTGAACAAAACTCATAACACCTGAGTTCTAAAAGGTTACTAGAATAGATAAAATTTAATAAATAATAATATTAGAATAAATTTGTTTCTATTCAAAACTAACATAAACTTCATTCTATTCTATTTATTTGTCCAGTTGAAGAAAATGTATTCAAACAGCTTTTCAGACATAATAAAATTTGTTAATAGTTTGCAATGCTTTCATTTTTCACTTAAAGGCTAAACAATACAAGGCTGTGTTGCTTTTGAAATGCAATATTTTAAATGAACGTTTATTTCAATAAAAGTAATTCCTAATAAATCTAACAATGTGTGTGATTCAGATCTACCAGAATTTATGGAACCCCTGAACTATTCCCAAAAGAAAATAAGCAACTTATGTTTTTTTCTTTTTCTTCTCCATTTCTGTATCAAGGACACAAAACACTGGTTCAAACTCATGCCCTTTTATAATTGCAATTTTAAAGAACTCAGAAATAAGTACTTCTGTAAATCTTCCTGCTAAATTAAGGATAAAAAAATCTACTTTGATCATACTTGATTTTATTATCCTATTTGTTTCAGTAAATAATGTTGACCCTCATGACAACCTATCCAGACCTGGTATGTTCTGAATATGCCTGTCTACTAGGGCATCTGGAAGTCCATTTAGAGATTCTGGGGATCAGTGGTCCAGCAAATTTGAAAGGTGCCAGGCTATGTAACGTCAGCACTGTAGACAAGAATTTGGTAGACATTAGCTGGAACTAACATAGCCATTAAGGACCTTCAATTCCTATTATAAATAAAAATATAGTGCTTGGAAGTTTAGGATTAATTCACACATACAGCTATCATATTTCATTACTCTGGGCCTATTTGTTAATGGCTGACGGCTGTAACTGCAAATATTCCATAATTGTGTGCAAGGAAATTCAACATGATAATCGAAATTCCAGTTATGGTGGACATAATTGAGAAAACTTGAACATCAAGTTCTTGTATGAGTTAACAAGTTACCAACTGTGAATAGCCATGTGTGAATTGGCTCTTAAAAATGACAAAAAAAAATGAAATTGCAAATTATAATATTTAATTAAAATGTTTTGTTTCCTCTGAAATAAAGATTGAAAATAGTAAGCAGTAAAATTTTCAAACCAAAAAAAAGGAAAGAAGTCCAGTTGCCATGACTCAATTTACCTGGATGCCTGAAATCCTCAGTGGAAGATACCAGCATATTGATTCAAGTAGTTAATGATTCAAGTAGTTAGTTTACTAACTAAACTTTCTTTAGCAATTGAACTGAGGTTTACTAAGACTAAGTAAACTAAGTAAAATTAAGACTGTGTCCTCCTGCCATTATTTATCATTTATGATGCATTCCACTTTATATTGCACTAACAAGCTAATCTTTATGGAAAGAAGAAATAAATATACATTCAACATAAAGAAATCACATTATTGAAAACAAGCAGGAAAATGTTCAAGAATAATTGTGAACAAAGGAATCTCAAAGATAGCTTCCAAAGTAAAAGACTTGAACTAGTCATAACCAAGAGTGTCTTCTATATTGAATAGGAACATTGGTTTTAGTGTTTAATCATGGAAAATGCATTTTGCATTTTGCATCCACAGAACAATAGTTTTGTGAATGTGCTTTGCAAATAAGGTTATTATTTTCATTTTCTTCCAACTTAAGTGTTTACAGTCTCCTATTTAACCCTGGGTAGAATCCAAGTTGTATTTACAACACATCCTTGCTTTGAACCTCCAAATTCAGCTTCAACCTCATGTCAGTCTATCTGATGCCAAGTGCCGATAAACAGGAATGCTGCTACAGTCCTGCATCAGAAACATAATCTGAATGTTCAAGAGTCATGCTATGTTGTCTTCAGGAAATGCAATCTTCTCTTGAACAAAAACATTTATTTTCTTATATTGGTTCTATGGAATTTATGGCAAATGAATAAGTGGAGACAATTCTCTAGCGAGGATATGTCAAACGAAAGAAATGAACTGCTTGGATTGATTGCTCTTTTTTCTGAAGTTGTAAAGAAGTTTATATTCTTTATAACTAGGGAGAAAATCAGGGAGGTTTAATTTTGTTCTTCTCTTGAATGTCCTTTTTCAGGTCTAGTTATTTTTTTGCATTACCATGTGGTGGTAAAAACAGGCATTCAGTATACTTCCAATGAAGGGGGAGGCAGAAATTGAGGAGATGAGCTTGGAATACATGGAAAAGAGTGGAAAAAAGTGTAAATATCTTATTTGGCCCTGAGACTGTAGTGTCTGGTGTTTTGGAATACCCAATAGTCATATAGTTGGGATGACATGATTGACAATTCTTTACTACAAACTGTTGCGGGCTGGTGAGGAGTAAATAAGCTATCACTATAGAGCTGCATGGCAGGCTGGCATTCCAGTGGAACACGTCTTCTTGCAGTAGGTTCCACCTGGTGACAGCTACAATCACGAGTGGCTCCAGGCTGCTGCTTTGCTGCAGGCCACATTCAATTATGTTGGACTGCATTATTCCCTGGTGAAGCTGTCACCTTCCAGCCTGTGAAGTGATAGCATGAAGAGGATCCTGAAATCTTGGCAGTTCTTGCTTGCAGTTATGGGAAACAGGGGAAGCGATGTCACAGAGCAGCAACCGCCAGGCTTCTTCACATGCTGTTGGGCCTTTGGAGGAGAAATATTAGAAGGTCAAACAGTTCAATGAACTGAGGCAAGGCTTCAGAAAAAGTAATGGATCCCCATAGGGGTATTTCAGCTAAACCCGTGTTAAGAAAAGGAAGATATGGGGAAGATGCCCCTCTCTTGTCAGTATCTGTATAGAAGTTCCTCACCAGCCTTTTGGGGAGAGGATTTACACGCAACCGTATCTACATGTATGAAACTGAAACTGATGATGGTGCAGCATGACGGTTGTTTTTCCCCCAAGATAGTTACAATGAACATTTCCAAAGATAGTTAAGCCCTGGAGGTATTTCGGATTGAGGATAGCTTATTGGCGGGTATGATGTGATTTGGTATGAATCCCAGTCTGTGTCATAACTGTATATCCTTTGGGGTTGAGGCTAGATGACAACCCTGGGGGCTTAGTAACAGGACACAGGCTTTTGGTGCAAAAAAGCCTGGATTGGCTTGTATCTGTCCTAGGGCTGTAGCAGCTGAAATATGGCTGTTCAATGACCTGTGTAAAATTTGCCTGAAAGCTGCCTTTACCCCTCAGTGATAGAATCTTAGGTGCCTACAATGGAGGGAGCGGGGAGTTGTTCTTATTTGAGAGAGCTCTCCTAAAGAAAGATCACTCTCTTAAATGCCATCTTCTCCTCTTCTTGAGGTTGAGAAAATATGACAGACACAACCTAGGCATACAGTAGAGGCTGTGCTGACCATGTCTGTAATCAGTTATTATGGGATGGGAAGAAACCTGGGGTGTGTGAGAGAGAATAAAATATTTTCACAGACATTTCCATGAGTTAAATAGAGCATATTGAAGTAACCAATGTTTTCTTTCCAGAAAAGAAAACTCATACATTTGGAGCCCAGCATAGGTTTTGAATTTAAATGTACTTTTTAATGGGCAGTAGGTTCCAGTATAATTTATCTCTCAATAGCTTATTCCAAACAAATACATACACATCTCTACAAGCTGAGATTTGTTTCAAACATAACTCAGGATAGCAAAATGTGGTCGTGTTTAGGTTGATTCTTGTGCATTTAATAACTTCCCTTCTTCACATTTTGTTAGCACCGCTTGTTGACTTGAGGGGCTATGGCTAAGACTTTCTGGGGCTGCCTGGTTGTTGAGAGCTCAGGTTGTGCTCCTCTGGTTAGTACATTTGCTCTGATGACTTTCAAGTCAGCTGTTTTTCCAAGCTGTTCCCTCTGAAAGCATTGAAGCAGAGCCTGTTGAAGCAGAGGGCAGAAAGAAAGAAAACCTCATCTTTATCTTAGCAAAGCTAGTAATTATCCTACCATTGTGTTAATTAACTGCTAGTGCACAAATTACCACACTTTTCTTTATGTCTTGTTTGTACCTTACAAGTGAACTATGTGTTTCTAAGCAAAATTGAACATCTGCTTGTTTATTTTCAAGAGAACAATAGAGGTATCTATGTCCATCTTAGTTGCTTCTGCTACAGCCTTCAGTTATCTGTATGCTAACTACATCTAGTTAGTGCTTCCTGTTCCCTGTAAGACTTTTAGAAGTTGTGGATTGTCAGGCTTTTCCAGGTCAGGTCATTTTTGTTTTGTTTTTTCCTGTTCCATCTTTCCTTTTCCCATATTTTTGATGCTATATCTTGCCAAATGACCAGGCATGGTGAATTGGAAAACTTGCTTCTAACATTGAGATCTGGTTGTTCCTAATAAAAGGATTACCGTTGAATTTGGTAGTATTGCTGCTACATTGAGTTGGATACGCAGATATAGATGGAAGAGATCCATTAAATCCAGGGTTAAATTAAGTTATAAATAAACTTAAGTTTAACTGAATTAATTGTGCTGTTCTATATTTTGCTAAATCTATATTCAACATCATTTTTTATATAAATGACTTAAGGGCGTTATCTTTATCTATACCGAAAGAGTCATCACTGCAGCAAAAAGTAACATACAGTCTTCTGATTGGCATACATACAATGCATTCTAGTGAGGCATCATCATGAACAGTTATCAATTCTAGAATCTGAGGCAGGATTTCCTAAATAACAAGTGTTAGGGAGTTAATGACCCTTATGCCTGGCATGACTGCTTTAAAAATATATGCAATTGGCCATTTCTATAACATGCAGTGCTTTTTTTCTTCTTTTTAAAATCCTGTAGTCCCTTAATTCTGGGGAGAATCAGGGCAACTGAATGGAGCTGAACATTTACTGGCCAGATGCCCTTCCTGATGCCTATGTGGAGTTCACAGCAGATATTTTTTCTTTGCGCCCTCAAAGAGAAACATCTGCCACTACCTAGAATTAAACTCTCAGCCTTCCGAGTGGGAGCAAGCATCTTCACCACTAGGCCACCATGACGCACCAATGTTGAACCAGCTGAATCTTTGGTCTGATCGGCAGGGTTATTCTTGCATCTTTAGTTTGTTTCTCACATGTTCTATTCTTCTAGTCAGTAAAATGCAACTTTACATATATTCAGAGCTTCAGATGCCTTTGAGATATTCTGTCAATCCTACAGGAAACCTTATGGCAGCACATTTGAGTGATTCAAATACTTAGAAGTGTTTCCAATGGAATTTGGACTGGCTAGGTATTGCTAAGTAACCTTCTGAATAACTAGGAGAATTTCTAAATAATCTTCCATCAAGTAAAGCAACAGTTAATCAGTGGGACTGTGAATTACAGGCATAGTTTATTTTCTAATGAAATATTTATGGTGATGTACTATTTTAGGAGGACATGAGGAGAAGAATATATTAAATATGGTCAACAAAAGCACATATATTATTGTTGAGGCTTTTGTAATATGCAAAATTATGTAGGTATAGTTGCTTAATTGATGAATGAGATAGCTAAATCACTTTTTAAAAAGTCAGTTAAAATCACGGTGTTATGTATATAGAGCAACCTAGACCTGGGTAGCAAAAATGAGTATGTTCTGTGAGAACCTTTAGAATAAACTTTTGTTACTAATAATAACAGCTTACTTTTATAGTTAATAGTTATGCTTAAGATAAACACAACTGGTGCATAACATTAAGACATGTTAAAAATGTGAAAAGCTGCAATATTTCAGGATAACAGTCAGACAGTATAAATTTAAAAATATGTGGCCATATTTTAAATGTACATATAAATACTTATTTCCTTTGTGTATTTTTATGTAATCAAAGCATTTCTATTTTCTTTCTTTCTCTCTCTTTCTCTCTCTCTCTCTTTCTTTCTCTCTTTCTTCTATAGCCTCAAAGTAGCAACACTACTACAAACTTTACTATAGTAACAAATACCAATAAAACTATACCATAATTATGATGGGACTATTTGATGAAAATGAGTTTTTTCCATGGAAACTGCATTTTTTAAAACTAGAATGAAAAGCTCCATTTTTGCCTCTTGTTTAACCAGTGGTCCCTCTAGTGGTATATTAGCAGCAGTACTGGCAAAAAAAAAAAACCTTAAAAACTTAAATTCTGACACATGCTTTCTTCTAATACTAATCTTCACAATATTTTTCACAGCAAAATGTCTTCTTTAAAACACACTGAACAATATCTATAGAAATAGACAAAATGATAAAAAAGCCATTCAAAACAGTGTTCAGAGTTATAGAACAAGTAATGGGAAAAATGGCAGATGGAAAATTACCTTAAATTCATAACTTTTTATTTGCAAATGTTGCATTTGCTCACAACAGAAGATTTTCAACAAAAGATTCTCAATAGAAGATTTCTAAAAAAAATGTATTCCTACAGCTGGAAATGTCTCATGGTGTCTTCTCCCTAAACACTATCTTCTGGTCCATTTCCCTAACCTGTAGTGTTGATTTTATGGTGTCCTCCAACTTTTCCTCTTGCTCCATCCTTGCCAGCCACACAAACAACTCTAGTACATCTTTTCTTTTAAATTTCAATTTGTTGTTCCATACTTACCATTTTCAGCCTGTTTCCAAAAGAGCTGTATGTTGCCACATCATTGATTTTTTTTAAACCTCTTTTGTTTGGTTTAATTGTGTTTGTGCTTGCAGAGAATATGGGGGGTGGGAATCTAACTCCAGAATAGCCATTCAGGATTCTAGCATCCCCCTCCCACCCTTTTAGAGAAGTTTTATTTGAGTAGATGGAGCTTGTTCTACAGGGATCTCTGTCAACTTCTCTTTTTATGCATTTAATGCTCTTCCCTAGTTATAGCCTAAGGGTGTTTTTGCTAAACAATTAATGTAAGGCATCTCCTGGGAATCTAATGGGTTAGCAATAAGTTCACTTCCACTGAATTGGATAATATGATCTTTTAACAATGGATACAGTTTTTTTTTTTAAAGTTGAATAGTTTTACCTTATCATCATCTTCATTTCTTTACCTTCCTTCCAACATAATATTATAGAATGAAGTGGAATTAAAGAAGGGGACAGAATGAAATTTCATGTCTTCCCAAAATACTAACCACTTCCATAATAAAATGTGGAAATTTCATTCAATTAGAAAGTAAAATCTATTGTCACATTTTATTTGAAAGTCACCAGGGGAAAAAAAAAACCTATAGAACTGCTACTGGTAATTGTATAAAGCTAATGCTCAATGCTATTAACATATGAAGTTGTCATCAAGCAATAGAAAAGAAAAAAATCAAATGCAATGGCTCATGGGAAAGTAAAATAGTAAAGCTTTTTTTACTTAAATATTTCATTTTTTCCCTTTCTGTCCTCTGTTGTATTTCATGGTTTCATTTTTAGAATTTGTAAAATGGTAATCATTTAGTAGTATGAATCACATGATTCCTAATTTTCCTATGTTCACATAAAGAAACTGTCTTTAACTGTAGTCTTATTATGTTTGTTTGCTTAACTTGCTTGCTTTTGGCAGTACTGTGAAAAGCAATATCCTTTTCATTTAAACTGTATATTTATGCGTTTGTTTGGTTTAAAATTATTTAATCATGAAATTAAATCATTAGTTACCAGAAATACTTCCATGTAACTGCATCATCCTCTTTACAGAATGCCTTTTTTCAGATGGAATACTGTATATTATTTTCAACTTGCTTGTAATTTTGTTTACTCAGAAATGACGTTTATTTATTTCAATGGAATTGTGCCTAAGTAAGAGGGTTTAAGATCTTAACCTTTGTCTTCTTTATAACCCATGTGTCTTTGGTGGTGATATGGGTATATTTGTACTAATTTGCATTTTTAATGAAGCATTTGTTTGCAAATGAAGGAAAAGTAATATCTTATGAATGTAATATGTTGAACTTGCTATGCAAATTCCACTGTGTTTTGCAAAGAAGATTAGGGAGACAACATAGATAAATTCTAAGAAACATTTCAGTAGAGATTCTCCCAAGTTTTCTTCTTTAGTGTCTTTGATAATATGTATAGCTAAGGAGCAAATAATATCCTCTTTCATAAGAAATCTTAGCAAGGAACCTTAGCGAATGCTTTAAAGACAGTACACGAACAGGTTTTCTCCTTTAATTATGGAATGAGATAGTAGAATTAGAAAATGCTTTTGTTTTTAAAAATAGCTTCTTATGTATTCTTGATTGTGTAAAAGGAGAAAAGTCCTTCAGCAAAAGGTCTGGAAAGAGCCTCTTTGTACATACCAAAAGGGCAGCTTCTTTTATCTATTCTGGATATAGATGGAAGGGAAAGTCAGAAAATGCCTTTTTGTTTTGGAGTTTTTCTTTTGGAAGACAGTAGCAGTCCAGATGAAAGGAACAGCCAGCATTTAAGAAACAAGATCTGATCAAGATAGTTGGAACTAAATTCCATCCAACTGAATTTAGTGAGACAGCTATTCAGTCTTAATATTCCAGGACTTTCACCTGGACTTCCTCCCAAGTATTCCTAGAATTGTGTTCTGATAAGAATACAGAAGGGTTGAGCGTGCTAATTTAAGGTAACAGTGTACCAAAAGTTTACTTAAATAACAGTTTTCAGTTTATAGGCTATAAACAGAGTGCTGCCAGTCTAAATACATAATTTATATTTTTGTCCATTTCAATAAGAAGGACTGAAATATCTATGAGAAAATGTGAAAACTGAACTTGCTTAATTTTAATGTTTTGCTATCTGTCTATCTATCCTAAATTCACATCTTGCAGCCTTACTGCTACTTCAATCATGGAGTATTTTCACAAAATAATATCATTCTGATTAAACAAAATGGGACAATACACATAGAAATCCATGTGATGCTACAGGATAATAGCTGCAGAGATCTACATAAATTTAATGGTTAAAGGCAAGGAGCCAACCAGGTCTGATGGTTAAGGCACCAGGCTAGAAACCAGGAGATTTTGAGTTTTAGACTGGTCTTAGACACAAAGCCATCTTCACTGTTTCGCTAACGGGACCTGAAGGAGGCCAACCCTGTGGGCTCTAACAGGGTGCTGGAGGCATATGGTGGTAGTAGGCGGTCTCAAAAGTAACCCGGTTCTAAGCCTTGAAGGACTTTAAAGGTCATAACAAGCACCTTGAATTGCACCCAGAAGCCAACTGGGAGCCAGTACAGCTCGTGCAGGAGAGGAGTTACATGGGTGCACCGAGGCACACCCATAATGACCCGCGCGGCCGCGTTCTGGACCAGCTGGAGTCTCCGAATGCTCTTCAAGGGCAGCCCCAAGTAGAGCGCGTTGCAGTAGTCCAACCATAAGGTGATGAGGGCATGGGTGACAGTGAGAAGGGCCTCCTGGTCCAGAAAGGGGCGCAACTGGCACACAAGATGAACCTGTGCGAACGTCCCCCTGGCCACAGAAGTCAATTGATGTTCTAATTTAAGCTGAGGAACCTTGGCAAATCCTACCTTCCTATGTGGTGCATTTTGCCACCACCATATTTATTTATTTAGGAAATTTATATTGCGGCCTATTCGCACATGGCGACTCAAGGCTGCTTACAAGAATATAAAAACCTCATATAAAAAACAATAAAACTAATAAAAGGGAGAACCATATAATAAATTAATAATATAATATAATAAAATAGCCCCCCGCTCCCCGCTCCGGTGACAACACATCGAGCCATTTAATGGGCTGCTCTGCATTCCCCAGGCCTGCTGGCAGAACCTGGTCTTCAGCGCCTTCTGGAAGAGTGCTAGAGTGGGGACCATTCTAATCTCTGGGGGAATGATGTTCCAGAGAGAGGGAGTCACCTTCTTCTGGGTCCCACCAGGTGTATCTCCCTAGGGGATGAGACCCGCAACATTCCTTGCCTCCCTGCTCTGGTGGGTTGGATAGATGTGAATGGCAAGAGATGGTATCTCAGATACTGTTACAACAACAGGCATCATTCCAAGCAGTTAGTGGCATATTATTCTGGTCTAGAACAAGAAGAGGTGTCACTCCCAGAAGTTATATTGTACTCAAGTTGCATTGGCCTTCTGCATAAAACTCTTTGCCTCCCCAAATTTTAGTCACATCTACATCAATGTTTGACTGTAGATAAATAGCATAGAATTGACATATCTCCTGCTTCTTTGGGTTGTCTGTTCATCTGTTGCGGATGCTTTTCAGTTGGTGCTACCCCAGAAAGTAAAAACCATCACAGGAAAGATGTTGCTTTTTAAGGTATTCTGGTATTAACTAGCAGGAAGGCAGGCAGGGAAGAAGGAAAGTTAATGGGGTGATATTTTGAGTAAAAGAATGGTATCAAGGAAGAAATGAACAACCTTCTCTTAGTGCAAAGACTGCATTTAACCTTTAAAAAGAACACAAAATTGGTTTTCTCCTTCAAATTATAAATGTGAGATATAAAGAGTGTATGTTAGAATGAGTATGTTGGCACTGAAATTTTTTCTCAACTGCTGTCCTAAGACACCATTGATGGAACTGAATTAGAGAGTAAGTTTCTGAATGGTCTCTCATAGATTACTTTTTTCTTCCCCAATACCACCATCACCATCGCATTCCAGCTTCCTGAAAATATATGGAGCCTTTGCCACTATAATAAAAACTTTGCCTCCAACTTAGCAAGTGATCTTTTTCATTCCACTACTGCTTTCTTCAATATGCTTTGTGAGTTTTATTTCTGTTTTTATGAGTGCTGGAATATAAGAGGCTCCCTAACTCCCTAACTGTGGTTGTATATAATCCAGAATGCCTACATTTTACAGTTTTTATACTGTGAAAAGATGGATAGAGTAACTTTCTGGGATGGTGTCTCTACGGACTTGGATGGGTTGAAGTTTTTTAATGAATAGTTTACTGGGCAATTGTCATGAAGCTATGAAGGCAGCTGCAGGATTTACTATGTTTATGGGCCATCAAAGTTGTTTTGGGAGTAAGAAGGAGAAGAAAATCTGTCAAGCATTCACTTGTATATAACAGAAAAATGCTCACAGCAGTTGTGTACATGTGTATGCCTAAAATCAAACACACAGAAAGCTGAAAAAAACAAAAACAAAAACCCAGCCTCCACAAAGACAACACAAGGACGTTCCATTGGTATACATTATGTACAAACTATAATTCCTGTGGAAAAATTCGACTCTCTTTGGACTCTGGAAAACACTATCGCCCTGATTTATATCTCCATTCCTTTGAAAAATTAACTTTTAGAATCAAAATTCACAACAAGGAATAGATTTAATTCAAGAGCTAATAGGACTGAGCATATTGTTTTTGGAAGCTTGTGACTACTTTGTCAATATCCGTGCTATCCATCTCTTAAAATGAGACTATCAGCCATTTTTTTTCCTTGTTGTTTAATGCCCAGTTATCATATTCTTTCAGTTTGTGATGTTAAGAAGTTAAGAAAAGAAGTTACTGAGAAGAATTGTGGCAAGTCATTTACCTCAGTGTACCTTAACACACAGCGCTGTGACATTTCTGTCTTGGAGTGAAGATACCACAGAACCCCAGATACTAACGAGAAGTTGCTTGGTAACCTTCCACACTTAGAGACAGCACTGAAGAAAAGGAATAAAAAGTACAATGATTTTACAGTTATCATTGTGACAGAAAAGGAAGATACTTCAGTTTTCAAAATATTGTTCTATTCTATATGAAATGCATCTTTCCGAATTTAGGTTTTTTTTTAAAAAAAAATCTAACTTGAAAGCCCCTTCTGCCTAAGTGTAGATTATTATCAAATTGCTGCTGTATGTAGCAGAGTAATTTAATAGCTCAATAATGATGTAATTAATATACTAATTTTTTCATTGAAGCCTACCAAATAAGTAAAAAAATAATTGGTGTGTTCAGAATTACTTTTCTAGTAAAGTAATTTAACAATTTAATCAACTAAATATCCTATTCTCTATTAGGAGCCTATCTCAGGAAAAAAGTAAAGTGACATTTTTAAATTAATACATGAGGGCTTTCCCAATTTATATGAAATTTAGATGTTTATGATATATTCGAAAATATTTGTTTCCTTGTCAACATATTTGTTAGATGTTCTTTTTAATAAATTGTTTTCCATTCCTGAGTTGAAATGTATATTCTGTTCTAATTGGAAGCCAGAAATGTAATTATTCTCTTGGAATTTGATTCCCAAATCTGATATTTTGTATTGGGGAAAAAAGCTTTATCTATTGCTTCAGTTAAATTTAAATGTCTAATAGATGCAAATAGGGAAAAGCTAAACTCAATTTATTAATAGTCTAAGAATTTAATTTAATTTTGATGGTGATCAGTTTTGTTTTACTGTGGCCTGAGAAGAACAACTAATGAGCCCTTTTGTAATTATTATTTGTTGATCTAAGAATGTTCTGAACCAGGGGTGTCAAACTCAATTTCATTAAGGACCACATCAAGGTTGTGTTTGACCTCGGG
>JANHJO010003645.1:85220-98238 GCA_032468235.1 Pseudoxyrhopus heterurus | reverse complement strand
CTCTCTCTCTCTCTCTCTCTCTCTCTCTCTCTCTCTCTCTCTCTCTCTCTCTCTCTCTCTCTCTCTCTCTCTCTTAAAAAGATATTAAAATATTACTTTAATATTAAGCAAAATTACAAAAGAAACTGGTATGTTGTCTTTGAAATCATCCTTATTTCTAAGTGGTCTTGGATTCTTTGTAAACACTACTGTAGTTTTGAAAATTCAAAAAAGATAAAAGTGGTCATGAAATGTGGATGAACACCACCAATTCTTTCATTCAGAGTTAAGTTAAAAGCTAAAATATATATTGATTTATATATTTTGTATTATCCATTGTTCTGCTTTAAATAGGTAGAGTTGTCCATACTTTCGTTCTTTGCATAAAATCTTAGAGTTCTTTCATATGTTTCCCTTGGTGCCAGTTTCTCAGAACCAACTTTCATTGAAGCAGTTTTGCAGCATATTATCAATCTATTAAAAATACCCAGGGGAAAAAGAACCTCTTCTTCTTCTTCCTTTTTTCTTTCTCTACTGTTATTTATAGGAGCAAGGGACAATTGCAGAGCTGATGGAAAGTGAGAGATTAAGTCTCTTGATAGTAGGCTATGGCTTGATACTGAACTGGTTGCCTAGAGATTGTGACACAGAGCAATCTCATACTTGTATCTTCTGATAATTGATATGTTGTGTTTGATTGTACTCGCTGTGGTAGCCACTCTGTGAATGAGCAAACACTCCTTAGAAGAGCTGTTTACTGGGACCACTCATCACTTGCTAAAAAATGTCAGATGTAACAATTTATTTCAAAAGGTTGGCATCCCTCACCTAAACTTGGGGCCATTTCTCAAACAGATTTCTTAAACTAAACTAAACTAAAACGAAATCTGCAAGAAATATACTGTCAATATTATGGTCTTCCTCCAAAACAGGATTTATGGAGCAGGGATGAGTTGCAACCTGCTTTAGTTTCATTTGCCACTTTTCCCCATTTCCTTTGATTTGTGTGCAAGAGGAAGATTCCTGCTATTAAATAGCAGCAATAATTCCTGCTATTATATAGCAACAAACCAGGTTTCCCCACAATTGAAATCCTAAACCATGGCTTATGATTTTTGGATCCTGATTTTAAGTGCCAGGGGATTCCTGGATACAATTCAAAAAGCTGATTTTAACTTATGAAATCCTATATGGCTTGGCCTTATATAAATTCAAGATAGACTCCTCTAACCAAATTCAACCAGTCTGAGGGCTCGTTATCGGGATAAATTGTTGGTGATACCCCATTATCTGAAAGTTGAGGGGGGAGGCAGACTTAGTTCCTCTATTATGGCCCTCATCCTCATGAAGAGCCTCTCCATGCATGTGAGATTGGGTCAGATTTGTAATACCTGTTAAGAAACTCCCTAAAAGTGAATTATTCCCCAGGCCTTTTCAGTTTATTGTGATTTAAAATTCATTTTAGCCATATCACAGAAATTTTATTATTGTGAACTGCCTAGGGTCATAAGATGGTGCAACAGATAAATTAAATATGTAAATAAAAAAACCTAGTTTGCTGAAAAGTACAGTGACACCATATCCTTTATAATGGAGACTTCTTTATTTCAAAAAGCTGTTCTTTAGAATTTTTTAAATTTATTTCCTTGCCAATTTTCCTTTGCAAAGCGAAGTTATAAACAGTTCTTTAAAATCCTTATGAACCTCTTTCAGATTTGCCCCTTGTTTAGATTTGTCCTTTATTTTTTTCCAAGAAAACACGGCCACTGTATTCTAAAGTGAAAGGGAAAATCCCAAAACTTCCTCCTTCAAAAAGGAAGGAAAACACAAAGCAATACTCACAGCTATAATGATAATACTTAATTTACCACTGTGGCTAAATTGAGCCACTGCATTATACTTCACTTCAATCTGGATCTCAAGTTTGTTGGGGGGAAATGTTTGACTATATATCCACTTCTTTAGATTCTTTATTTAAAAATAAAATCAGGACTTCAATGTGGAGAGATAATCAAAATGAATAAATCTGAAGCACTCAAAAAGTCATTTTGTGGTGTGACACCAAATTAAAAATTAATTTCTTTAATTATCTTTTTTTTTTAATCCTGTGCTACCTTGGTAATTTGTTGAGTTTGTAGTTGAACAGTTTATTGAAAACACTCTTGTTTACGTTCAGAATATTCTTAGCAAAATTCTTTCTAATTGAGTGATTAATAAGACAGAAGTTGGAGTCTGTGTAGTGTATTTTTTTCCTTCTGATTCTCAAACTGCCTAGAAAAGATCCTGCAGTTTTCTTAGCAATGTTTTTCAGAGGTGGTTTTCCATTGCCTCCTTCCTAGGGCTGAGAGAAAGTGCCCAGCTCAAGGCCACCTGGCTGGCTTTGTGTTTAAGGCAGGACTGGAACTCAATGTTTCCAGCTTTCTGACCCGATGCCTTAACCATTGCATCAAACTGGCTCCAAGTGTAATTAAGCACAATGAAATCTCACTGAACTTAATGAAAATTTAAAAGGTAAAGGCAGGGGTGTCAAACTCAATTTCATTGAGGGCCACATCAGGGTTGTGTTCGACCTCGGGGGGCTGGGTTGGGCATGACCAAAGTGCACTGGCCAGCTCAATGTCATTCATTTCGGGGGCGCCTGAGTGCTCTGCCAGTGAAAACTGAGTCCTGAGCTTCATTTTCAGCTGTGATGGCCCTTGCAACCCTCTGCCAGCGAAAATGGAGCTTGGGAGTGCCTCACGCGGCCCTCGCAAGCTCTGTTTTCAGCTGCAATGGCCTCCTGCAACCCTCTGCCAGTGAAAACGGAGCTTGGGAGGGCCACGTACAGTCCTCCCGAGCTCTGTTTTTGCTGGCAGAGGCACTGAAGGCCAGTCCTTTGCTGTTTCCAGGTCTGCCCTGTGGACCAGATCTAAGCACCTGTGGGCTGGATCCGGCCCTTGGGCCTTGAGTTTGATGCCCCTCGGTCTTTGAAGGAAGATAGATTTCTAGTGATTTAGAGACATTTTCAGGTAGTTTTCTTGGTTCAGAATGAATAATTAAATGTTTGATTGTGGTCTATGCTTAGACAATTATTCAATATGTAGTTAAAGTAAGAATTCTGCACTGTAGCATGTACATTATTCATTTTATTTCCCTATTAGGGCTGTTGTGGTATTAATAAAGGATTACGTATGTAGGACTGGCTTCTACACGTTCACTAGAGCTCCAGTGAATAAAGCTATATGAACAGAGGATTTATTTTCATAATTACTTGTAGTGGTTATGTGATGCCATCATTTACTTCCTTGAGGCATATTTTAGCGGGGTTGCAAACTTGGAAACAAAGAGCTGATTTTCTATAGCCTTCTAATGGTCATCCAGGCTTTGCAGTGGGAGCTGCAATGGCTCAGTGGTTAAGAACACAGTACTGCAGATCAGCAGTTTGGCTGATCGAATCCCACCAGCTCCAAGGTTGACTCAGCCTTCCATCCTTCTGAGGTAGGTAAAATGAGTACCCAGATTGTTGGGTGCAATATACTGACATTGTAAACCACTTTTAAAGGGTTGCAAGCCCTGATAGGTGGTATATAAATACAGTGCTATTGCTATAGTGCTATTGCTATTTGCAACCCAGAAATGATAGGCCTTGTTTACTTAGCCCAATTCTATCAATTCCTGGATCTTAAGTTAGTAGTATTGTGATTATTCCTGTTCCTTCAGGTTTTCCTCCCAATCACTCTGTACAATAAGTCAGGATGAGAAAGCTGATTGGCCTGAACACATCTGGGAAATTTTATGGCTGAGGCATTTTGACCTGTTTCTCCTCAGTCCTCATCAGAGCTACCTGCAGGATGTAGAAATCAAGATGTCAGATATAGTGGTCTGATTGAAGTCCTGCCTGTTTTTATGTGCATTGCTTCCATCACACCATTTTTGGCTGCCATCTTGAGTCAGTCCTAACCCAACAGTGTTTAAATTAGTGGCATGAGGCAACAGCTGCTGGGGAAGGGTGTGCAGTGTCACTTTATAGAGAAGAGGCTGGTGTGGTTGATGGGTCAGTTTGTCTTTGAACTGAGTTGTGCAGTGTGCATGAGATACTAAGTCGCTCCTTGTAATCTCTACTACAATTGAGTACAGTCAATTGCTGGAAGTGGAATCATGGGGCAGCACATTTTTGCACCAAACATTATAATGTCTAGAATTTACATTGTCTTAATCTTCATTGGCAATTTTGGTGATATGAAATGTGATTCTGCTCCTTCCTATCATGCATTGATAAAATTAAGCCTAAAAAGGGTCTGGCTGAAACTAAAACAAATAGACCAATTTTTTAAAAAAAACACTTAGAAGTATTGTAAAACACAGTTCTCGAAATGAAACATTGCAGTGAAGCAAAATGAAAACAAAAATGTATACTCATATGTCTATTCAGAATTAAGCCCAATTAAATTAAATAGGACTTACTTCCTACTACAGTCATCTGCTTACAAATGCCCATGTTGCAATGATAGTGAGAATTGTAGCCCAACACATCTGGAAACAACAAAGGCTGAATAAGCAATATCAAGAATAGATTAACATTCTAATGCACGTTTTTCTGTTTATTGCTTTATTATGTTAAATACAATATTTTAATAGTATTTTCATCTTCAATAACCATGGGTTATGGAACAAACCACAGTTGTCTGATTTAATACAACATAATCTAAGAAACGATCTTTTGGCTTAACACAGTGAATAAAACTTCCATCTGCCAGTCCACAAGAGAACAGCCTGTGTCAGCAGAGTAGATTCTATCCCTATTGACTCAAGCTTCCATCAAGCTCTTTGCGTACATTATTCATTTAAAAGATTGTTTCTGATTTCAGATAACCTCTTGGTACAAGAAGAACATAAAAGATTACATTAATAAGCAAAACTTGGGGTCATCTTTAAAGGAAAATGAAGCATTGCTTCAGGAACACAAGGAAATGGAATATAAGGTTAAAGTAAGACTCTTTATCTGAAGTGGTCGCATTCTTGTTTTCCAATCCCTTATGGAGTATTCTATTGATATTTTTGTTTTTATTGTTTTTTTTAAAAGATTGTAGTTTAACTTGAGACATTGATTTTTAAAATATTTATCTAAGGTTACATAATCTGATTACCATTATCTTTCTTTTTGTTATCGTTGTTTCCTATTTCAAGATGAAACTTTTCTTACTACTTGTAAGGAAGCATCCTTCTCAGCTTGGTCTGAACTTGCTTTGTTCTTTCTAGCAAAATCTGTAACATGCTTGAAGGTAGAGTAAATATCAACAATAAAAATAGCATTATATATATATATATATAATATTTAGAAAACAGTGAAATCGGTTCATAAAAAATAAATAAATCAGAGATTTCAGGTGATCCAAGGACTGAAAGGCCACCTCACCCACAATTCACATATATGCATATACTCCAACTTCATTCAAAGGAACATAAGCATTCTCCTTCCCTCCCCACCATTTTATCTACATAAGTTAATGAATAGCAAATAGTGTAAATCATCCAGTAAATTCTACAGCTAAATAGAAACTATAGTAGTCAAACTCGCGGCCTACGGGCTAGATGTGTCACACACTGGCCATGCCTACGCCCGGTTTAGCGAAGAGGGAAAAAGTCACGATACGTCACATGATGACGCCGTGACAACACAGGTTTGACACCCCTACTGTAACCTATGCATAAGGGCTCATAAAATGCCTGCAATGTTAATGTATGCATTTTTATGGAGGCCAATTGATGCAAAATTGAAGGGTACAACAATTCATTCCTTAATGGACATGTACTGTGCCTGGGCACAGAACTTGCCTTTCACAAATAGCTGGAGGTCAGCCAGATCACAGCTCTGATGTGAAAAAGTGCACAGCTTGAATCTGTTGCCCATTGCATTCCCAACCTGGTTCTTCTCTCCTGCATTTGCTGTTGCTTAGGGCGAAACCTGTAAACTGGAAATCGATGATACAGAGGATTGTCTGTACCATCTCTTCTAACCTGTCTTCCAGCTGGTGCTGAAGTTGGCTACGGAAACAAAAGCCCAGATGCTATCTGCAGAAAGATGCAGAAAGGCAACCTCATGAGCTACCTTCTTTTTGAGCAAGCATCCTTTATTTGTTTTTTAAAAAGATTTATGCTAATATTCCAGCTCATGCTTACTGAAGCTCTTTTTCCAATGTAATGTTTCCAAACATTTTTATGAACCAGCTTTTGAGCTGCAATTTTTGAGGTTATTGTTGATAAAGTTGGTTCTTTTGTTTTAAATTATTTTACAAAATGAATTGCACAGATATTTCTCTGTTTGCTCTATCATTAACAGAATGACATGCCTATTTTGTTGCAGAATGCATGTTATTAAATTTAACTAGGGAAAAAAAAATCAACTAACAAACTATATGTCTAGACTTTTAGTAAAATCCTCTATGGAAGAGCTAGCAAGTTGCCTTCCATTAAAAGGAGAACATTAATCATTCCAATTTAATTCCTACTTAACAACTTCTTTTTGCAACTAGATTTTCAAAGGAACATTTTTCTTTAACAAGCACATGATTTTGAAAGCCTGACAACTTCTTGAGAACAAATGGTCCAAATGTTTTTATTTTTTAGTAAAGCATCATTTCTTTTCTATTTTCGCCTTACCTTTTCTGAATTTTTTAAAAAACTGCAAGTTCAATCTTGGATCTATCAAGGGTTGAGAATGGAACACCGAAAGCAGCAATTTAAAAGGTTACTTTCTCTGAAGACATAATGTGAAAAAGCGTGAACTGTTCTGTGGAGAATCACGAAAGATAACCACAGAACAGTGTAAGGCTAAATGTTTTTGGAGTTATTCAAAGAAATTGAAAAGACAGCTGTAGCAGACTTTTATTTGGTTTTGGTAAAAACATGTAACTTCATTTTCTTGCTACAAATATCACTTAGCTTTCAAAACATAACATTTATGGCCACTTTAGACCAAACCAAATGACGATGAATTCTTTGTTATAAGTAAGACATTGTTCTGTTTTCCCCAAAGAACACGATTCAAAGTTAGTTTTTTAAAGCAAACCATCACCTTTTATTTTACAAATGAACAGGAAAGTCTTTTTAACTCCGAAACTAAGAATGTTTCAAAAGCTACTGAATCTGGGAAAGTTGCCAAGAAGAAGAAGATAAGAGTTCAAAATAATTACAAATACTGGGGAATGCAAACAAAATTCAACAAGAGAAGTCCACAGAGAGTTTTCCAAGCAAAGAGCAGAAGCACCGAACAACGGGACACAGACCAGGAAGATTTCCAATAAGTTGCTCTCTGCAAAGTTCTATTCCCAACCAAACCCCTTTTATCCCCTATAGGGTGTGCTCAATTACTGGTCAGCTGTAGCTCGACCTCTCCCCTTCCGGCATTGCTGACGTTGCTGTTGTCTCCTCATTAATTGCCCAGTTCTGGCATCAGCTAAGGCTTCTTCTTCACTGTTCTAAGAAACCACCGGCTCCTGACAGCTCGTGGAGGGGCCAGCCTCTGGCATGATATCAACAGCCGATTCCTCCGTTTCCTCCAACACTGAGTCCATATCTCCCTCGAAGTTGGAATCGGCTGCCAGATCAGCAGCACGCTGCTGAACCACAACACAATCCATGGAAAAATAGTAAAAACCAAAGGGTAGCAATAATTTCAGCACATCAGCTGTCAAGACAGACTTTGGTTTACTTTTGATCATAGACTATATGGAAGGTATGGGAGCTGTGAGATGATGACATGGAACAGAAAACACCAATAACATTGATAGCTTCTGTTACCTGCAGCTATAAAATACAAGCACAAACACCTTTTCCAAACCCTTTCAAGGTGATTAGAAATCACCCTGGAAATGAAACAGAAAAACAGAGGTCTCTTTTGTAGGGGAATGAGTCTGTGGGGGAAATTGAAGAACACATTTTAGTGCCAAATTATAGAAGAGTAATTGCACAAAATGCCCTAATATGCTGATTTGTAGGGTGATTGAAGGGAGTTAAATCCTGAAGCTATTCAAATTCAAAGAGCTTTGAATCTTGCTATGAATTGTATCCCTCTATTGCACCTCTTGTCCCAATGTGCAGAGATATCCTGATAATTGTGCTGATAAAGAAGACCAGAGAGCTACACTGTAATGGACTTCTTTATATTATATGCCCTTATATTATGTAAATCTGATACAGTGTTTAACTTATGACCTGCCCACCTAATTGCTAACTGTATGGAAATCTACTGTAGCTTGGTAATTGCCACCATTAATTTGGACTTGGCATGAAGCAATAACGCTTCTAGCTTGGCTTTATTTTCCAAACTTTGCCGAAAGAGCAATTTAGCAATTAATGAGAGGTTACAGAAGAAGTTTCAAAATAAAATTATAGGCATTGCTTGTTGATGTTAAAAATACACTTCTGGGGATAATTTTTAATTATGTATCATTCTGCCTTTCTGTATTTTTGAATGCCAGTAAGAATGTACCTTCAGTCTCCATTGTCATTAAAATATATTATTGAGTTTGTAATTAATTTCAGAGCAGAATGTTTTAAAATTATTAAAATAACATTTTAAAATTTCAAAAGGGGAAAAGTTCCAAGATGGGAGTTTAGTGGTTGTGTGGGCCTCGTCCCCTTGCAAGACCGCACTTTGTTAATCCTTATTTTAAAAAGTAATTGTTTTGGATTACTTTTTTGTTGTTGAAATCCACATATAAATATAATTTTTTTTTTTTTTCCAAAAATCCGACCACACTGGTTCGCTGGCTCTGCCCAACCTTAACAACCAGTTCGGGCAAACCGGTCCGAACTGGTAGAAACCCACCCCTGATGATGCCATGAGGGATTCTGAGCACAAATAGTTATTTTATCATGCAATATTTCAAGTGGACCCAAGCATCCTTAGTATTCTGTAAAAGATGGAATTGCTTGCTTGTTGAAAAACAGTAAAGGGAAAAGTCTATATGTGTGTTTTATTAATAGGATGTTGAGGAATGAACAAGGCAATCAGAATTGCTTTTAATTTATGAAAAACTGCAAGATTAGATGGCTGAGTGAGGGTCTCCTACCTGGGGACCTATTATGGCCTGCAATCTTCGGCTGATATGCCTTTGTTTTCCTTTCTCAAAATCTTGTCTACTGAGCCCCACCTTTTCTGTTCCATTCTTGAGTATTTCAGTTTCCCACTCCTTGCTGTAGACCAGGGGTGTCAAAGTTGATTTCATTGAGGGCTGCATCAAGGTTGTGTTTGACCTCAGGGGCCAGGGTGGGCATGGCCAGGGTAGGTGTGTCCAGCTGGATGTCACTTGTGTTAGGGTGGACCGAGTGCTCTGCCAGTGAAAAGAGGCTCCTGAGCTCTGTTTTCAGCTGCAATGGCTTCCTGCAACCCTCTACCAGTGAAAAAGGAGCCCAAGCATCCTTTTTGCTGGCAAAGGCACTGCAAGCCAGCCCTTCACTGTTTCAGGTTGGCTCTGTGGGTCAGATCTAACACAGTGTAGGCCGGATCTGGATCGCAGGCCTTGAGTTTGACTCCCCTGCTGTAAACCTTTATGTTGCAGAAACTGTTAGTCTATAAGTGGCAAAAAAAAAAAGAAAAAACTAGGAGAAGTTTGGCAGCATCTTTCCCAACTAACAAAGCTGTGAACTATGAATTGCAACTGTTGAAATGAACTCCTGTTGTTGTTGTTGTTGTTTTTTGGCAACCGCTATGTTAGCATTTAAGTATATACTGCAACATTTATTAGATGTAGGAATGATATTCTGCTCTAAAGATATAAGCACAATGCAAGGGGGTATCATGAAACGATGGGGTGGCGTATCGTATCTCCAGGTGGGAGAACACTGACTTAGAACAGCAAGATGCATTCTTCAGTATATACCCAGGTTGGGATTTCTCCCCAGAAATACAGCGCAGCAGATTTCATGGTGCACTGATGCTATTTCTATAAGAGCTTAAATTAGCTTACACAATATTTGGGTTAAACCAGGGTGATGAAATACAGAACAGATGATACTTTCAAGGGAAACAATCTAATTGAGAAAAACTCCAGATGATGTGGGTAAGGATTACTCCCTCGCCTTTGATATATGGAATTTGTCCTCCATCTGTTCCTGTAATTTACTTAGCTACGAGCTGATGAAGAAGCAACTTTGGCCAAGACTATCTCTTAACATCCTTTTAACATTTTCATCTGGCCAGGAGATTAGAGTTTCATCTTCAGATTATTGGCTTATATTCTAGTACCTTCAACAGGACAGGCAACACTTTGGATTGAAGATAAAAAGAAACATAGTCATAGAACTTAAAAATACTATATGGCTTTGATTTCCAGCATAGTCTTTTTTACTTTCTCAAGAGATCTTTTAACTGAAAATGTTAGGAACTGACCCTGGGACATATTTTGGCATATAAAGATGGTATCTTGCCTCTGATCTATATCCCACTGAGTTATTTGGTTTGAGTCTAGGAATCTCTAGGAATGTCAGAAATGTTAAAAAGAAGTTCTCGCATAGGCCAGTAGCAGAATTCTGTCTACTTGCAATATTTCCCTCTCTCTTTTTTTCAAAACAGTGTATTTCTTTAGTTGGTTCTCCTTCTTAACAATATAGGTGATTTGAGCCTGGAATTGTCTAACTAGGATTACAGAATGTCACAGTTGAGTTGGATTCAGAATCAGTTTTCCATTTCATGTTTCAATCCAGTTGACCTTTAAAAACTTTGTAGATCAAAAGACATTAGGAATAGCACCATCATACACCCATAATAAAATTCCTTGTCGAGATCTAATAATACTTGAAGAAGTCATATAACATATAGCATCTTTCCATTCCTTTCGTCCACTCAAACTAAATTACACATGAAGACTAACACCAGTAGGCTAATACAGGACACTCAGCAACCATTTTTTTAAAATGGAAAAGGAATGGTGTATTCAATAGGAAAACTCAACGAGTCTTTTACATGCACCATGAAAGTGAAAACGTGTCATCTTAAATGTGAGGAAGGCGATTATTCTTGCCTAAGGATCTATAACTATGTTTTCTAAGAAGTTCTGAATTATACAAAGCTTTCTTGAGAGGAATAAATAGGCTGTGGTGGAGCCAGCCATCTCTGCTCAACATCTGCAGAGTTAACTGAGACAGGCCTTTGTTTGGTTATTGAAACATTTATAAGCCATTTCTCATTTGTATAATCAGAAAACCGTTCACTGCATTACCAAGAATGCCATGTAAAAAAAGTAATAATTACAGGAAGTTTGTTGGGTAGCAAAAAAGGTAAGAGAGTGAATAAGCCTTGAAATATTAAACACAAGGAGTAAGTTGTTGGAAAAGAAATGTGAAAGGCAGTGTTTAAGATATGCCAGCAAATGAACAAAGCACAGTTATTAAGAAATAAACATCCTTGAACTCAGACAGAACTTTGAGAGATGCTGTTCTTTACATGCAAGAAAAATAAAATAAAATGCCATTTGTATCCTGTGAAAAATTTACATTTCTGATCATAGCAGAATGAATTTGTGTGTGTGCATGCATGCACGTGTATGCGACTATGTTGATCTATTTCATCAGCACAGAATTACAACAGTTTGAAAACTTGGCTGTAGAAAACTAATTGCATCTTTTATGTGGGATGCTGAAAAGATGTCATTCAAACTGTGTAAATCTGTCTGGCTAATCCTAGTATAAGCAACTGTCTGCACATTACTGTTAATATTAGGGCTTTTGGATGGGAAGTGGTAATGCAATTTACATTTGAAATTTATTGAAATAATGCTTTTTGTCTTGCTTTGGAGCTACAGACGCTGTGTCATTTATTTTAAAAACTCAAGCAGGTTATGCTGTTCTAGAAGAGAAATGGGATAGGCAGCAAACTCACATTTTGGGGAGGGACAACTTTCATCTAGCATCAAGCAGGCATACCTTAGTTTCCTTCCACGCTTATAGGCTATGAATCTTGATGTTTTTCATTTATCTCATTCATAAAGAAGCATGAAAATGTGACATGCTTTCCCCCAAGCTGAACAAACATGAACCTCGGCCATAACCACCTCCTGAGTTCAGCTGACTCTAATGTGGAGAGGAATCTGCTGCAGAGGTGTTGAAAATGAGGAGGTTGGGGGGGGGGATCAAACTTGCTGTTGTAATCTTATGTCAGGGCTACAGCCCTGATGGCAGGGGTGGGTTTCTACCGATTCAGACCAGTTTGCCTGAACCGGTTCCTAAAATAGTGCCCGTTCGGGCGAACCAGTTCTTAAATTTTAGCTACTGGTTCGGGCGAACTGGTTGCTAAATCACAATCAGCTTTTGGCCCGCCCACTCGCCTGCCCGGACGTCCAAGCTTACTTTTAATTCCTTTGTTTCATGCACAGCTGATTGGCGCGGCAGCAGTGCGGATCAGCTGTGTTGCGGCCCTGCTTTGCCTCAGCTGTTTTTCGGGTCTTAGTTCGCGTGCGTGCAGCCCACGTTTGGCGTGGGCACACATGAAGCACGTGCGCATGTGCAAAATGTGCATGCAAAGCGAACCAGTAGTTACACTGGTTGAAACCCACACCTGACTGATGGCAATAAGTGTTCAAACTTTCTCCTTGAAATGTCTATGGAGATTCTCAGTCATCCATGTCATGGTTGTCCCAGAGATGCTTTTTTTTCAAGAGGCAACTGGACTTTCTCCTTGAAATGATAAGCATCCTACCTGCATGGACAAATCTCTTTATTTTGGGTTTCTTTTTTTTCCCTTCAATTTTTTAAAATCTCATTTCCAATACATTTTTTAAAGGAGAAACTGAGTTTTGATAAGCAATTAAAGTATATATACATTAAATAAGAAACTATTAAAATTCATGCATGCATACATATCCAACCAGCAATTCTCTTCAAGTTAAGGAACGGTATGACAAGTGCAGGAAATAGGTACCCTGTTTCTCCGACAATATGACCCATCTCAAAAATAAGCCTAAGCCTAATTTTTTTTGTGGGGGCTAATATACGCCCTACCCCAAAAGTAAGTCCTAGTGAAGGGGTGGGTGTGGCCAGCACAGGAGGCAGCCCTTCCTGC
>JANHJO010003645.1:32129-42862 GCA_032468235.1 Pseudoxyrhopus heterurus | reverse complement strand
TACCATGTCCAAGAATTTTATAAAATACATCAAGAAATTGCAGCTTCCTGCAATAACACCAGCGGAACTGCAAAAAAACTGCGCTACTCGGAACATCATACATCTTAAGAAGGTACTTGGTTGATACCTAGGATGCTGGCAGCAACCCAAATCAACCATTAGCACCAGTCAATGTTATTTGTGATGCAATTTTGAATGTTCAGTTGACTGAGTTTCATGCTTAATTAATAAAGTAACTGATTATTATTATTTTTATTATTATTATTATTATTATTATTATTATTATTATTATTATTATTATTATTATTATTATTATAGTTTTATATTCTGTCTCTATTTTCTCTGGGTCAACTTTGCTGCCATATCTTTTTTTTCCACACGTTGCACAAAAAAATGTTCATGCTGATTAAACCATAGTTCTCCATATTCTGATTTTTATTACATAGTCAACTTGTTTCTTATTTTGTCTATCCAGTAATGTTTAAATGCTTATTTAAGTTGCGTGATAAAATAAAGAATTCCTCCACAAAACTCTCTTAATCTCCTAGAGTAATGTATTTACTGAATCCAACTATACCAGTAATTACAAGCCTCCAGGTTGGTGAAGAACCTAACCCCCAACTGGGTAGACCTCTCAGAGAGATCAGTGATATAACCTAGGTCTATGTATTCATCCACCACAAGTTTTGGATGGAAGTGATCTTATTACAGACAGACCTCATTAACCAGCACCAAATCAAGGCTAAGGATCTAACCACGATGTCCCCAGGTACAGGTAGCCACAATGGATGAAGGGATCACCAAAAAACTAAATATCTTTCTTCCCCTGAAATGGACTAATTCGTGCCTCTCATTGTAGGTGACAGTTTGTTATTATATTGTAGCTTATTGTTGTCTGTGCAGCTTTAATGTAATAAATACTGCTTTTGATTTGTTGTCTTTGATGCCGGTTTCCTTGCTGTGTATCATGCCAATGTATGTAATTACGGCATTTTAAAAATATTGGAAAATAAATTTAAAAAATAAATATTCATGTACTGCCTCTATCTTAGGGTGATGCATCAAACTTTCACACAATAAAAATCATGGAATCCAATAAAACTCAGTATACAAGTATCAACCAGACTAATTATCAACAAAACCCACTCTAAATAAAATCAGAGCAATCATAGGATTGGGATGCCCAGAAAACGTAACTATTAAAGGCCCTATATAACTAAAACATTTTCCACATTCGAAAAGCTAGAGATAAGTTGTTTACTTCTTTATGTTCAATTCCAATGCTACTTTGTAAAAATGAATTAAACTGATGTATTTATATGCATGTGTGTGTAGAACAAAGTAGAACTCATTCCCACAAATGACATAGAATTACAGCTTGATCCTCTGCCTTTTTAGTCAGAAATAATTCTTGCTTGGTTTTTTCCGCACACGGAAAAGTAGAAAAGTACTTAGGTTCCATCCATGGCATTTCTGGCTTGAGCTAGGAAAAACTGCTGTCTGAAAATCTAGAGGGCCATTGCCAGTCAGTCTAGACAATATGACATTATATCAGTACAACGGCTGTTTCAATATACTGTACAGCAGCTCCTTGAATTGAATTGGATTTACGTCCAAAGAAAGCAGCTTTTCAAGGTAATCTTACACATAATGTACTGACGAGAAAGGGCACCTCCCATCGTCTTGCCCTAATACCTCTAAAGTGGTTTGTAGCCAGATGTGCAATCTTCTTCCTTGCTGGAATGCTGAATACTTGCTGGGAACATTAAGAGACAGTCGGAACTCTGTCCATTGACCAATAAAAAGAAAAAGAAAAAAAAGATCTATGATCTGAATCACAGCAAAATATCCCAGTCCTCACTCTGTGCAGAATTGGAACTAGAAGTGGAATAGCTTGCTAGGCCAAACTCTTTCCCACCTTTGCAATGCCTGCTATGTGCTTGGCAAAAAATTGCAAGCTGCTAGTATGATGGAGAGTTGCTTTGCCATCAGGACTTTGTTCTTTCTATAGATAGGTAAAAAGATTTTTCCCTGTTCAGTTGTGTCTGACTTTAGGGGGCAGTGCTCATCTCTGTTTCTTAGCTGGGAAAGCCAGCGTTGTCCAAAGACATTTCCATGGTCATGTGGCCAGCATGACTATATAGAGGTGCATGGAATACTGTTACCTTCCCATTGAAGTGGTACCTATTCATCTACTTGCATTTGCATGCTTTAGATGAAGCCATGACACCACAGTTTTCAGTTTTCATAACAGTTGAAAAACTGGTTGTAGTTTGCAGTTAGGTAAGAAGCTCCAAGATTCTTAATTTATTCCTCAGTATTATTATACATGCCTTTCTTTATTTCTTTCAACCATGAATGTCCATCCTTGATTTTATGAAAGCTTCTATAAGTCAGAGTTTTAATTGATTATACAAATGCAGTGCAAGCCTAAACATATTTTCCCTAACGTACTAACAGGCTTATTTCTTGCAATTTAGTTTAAGGTGTAGCCTATTCTGGTCTAGGTACGATGGGAATTGTAGTTTTGTGCTTATGAAGGACAGCACGTTGAGGAAGGCAGAGCCACACTGACTCTCTCAAGAGTTGCTTTCAGCACCTTAATGCGATTATTAAATGTGCAGCTCTCTGACCCGAAACTGATTTTTCCAAATGAGCTGGTCACTGGGGCATGCCTGTAAATTAAAATAAATTGTTAGCATATCAAGAATGTGAATCCCTTTTCCTGTTTTTCAGTTTGACAGGAATGACTGCTGGAGCCTGATGTTTTCCTCAGCATGAAATAAGTCATCCCGGAAATTGACTGCATTGTTGTTGTACATGAAAATGGTTCAGGGAGACGGAAAAAAAAACCCTCAAACAAAACCAAATAATTGTTCCTGTCTCCAAAGGTTTAAAAATAGTTCCTTGAAGTCGCTGGTGTATATTTATGTAGCTTCAAATCACTTACTGGCAAGACAAAATGGGACAAAGTTCAAATGGAAAAAGCTTTATTTAGAAGAGGAAGAGTTAACAATTATAGTGTTAACTCTAAATATATCACCATCTTTTTTTATTTAACCTGCTGTACTATTTTTTAGCTTAGTATCCAGAGTCTAAATGGCAGCAAATTAATTGTTAGCAAGTGTTATTGTTAGTTTAGAAGCCCAAACCTTTGGAGAGGCAGACTGCCTATTTTGCTAGAGATTTACTGCTTCTTTATTTACAATGACCTACACAATATAGGAGGAAGAGGAAGCATTTGGCTCACTCATACTCCTTGTTTTTTTTACCATCCGAAGTGGAACTTTCACATTTACATTTCTTCAGAGGTAAGTGAGGTGTATCTGGATTGGATAAAAAAACTTGATTTTTTTTAAATTAGGGGAGTTATGTCAACTTTTCCCTTTAGATATTTGAAAAAAACATTGAAAGCAGGAAGCCTGATTAATTCCATATTCTCTCCCCCCCCAGCTATTACTATTTTACATCTTTTGAAGCCAATGTGGAAATGCAGCAATTGTTTTTTCTGCTATTGTATATCAGTCCCCTGCCTTCCATTCTCTTCTCCCCCATTACAGTTTAGTTAAAAGATTGCTGTAATGTCTTTTTTTTTTTTTTTTCAAAAGAATGAATTACAGAAATTGGACAAGTAAGTCACCCCAATCAAGGTAAAGAAATTCCACTATAAAAGTGTTTGTTTATTTAGTCCTTTTCTGTTTTTTTTCAGTTCATCCTCCATAGTACATTTTTGCACTAACAAAGACATTTATATTCCAACAAGTCATCACTTTTTTCCACCTACATAAGTTCAAACTGCATTATTCCCTTAGTTAGTTGCTTGGGTGCAGGTTGGAATTCTTTAAATATTGTCGCGGTTAACAATAAAAAAGAATTAGACCAGCTTTACTAGTCATACTGAAATCAGTTTATTCCATTACATAGATAATACTTTCCCCAAAATTAATATTCTGCAATAATGTACAGGTTTTGTTCTTCTTACTTTGCCTTGTCTTCCAAAAAGAACATCCTGTGTTTCAAATTTCTAGAGCTGATTTATGAACAGAAGAGAATGAGAGAATTAAAAATACCATGCAAAAGTGTGAAGAATTACATAGATAATTACTGTATGATTATCATGCATATATTTGATGTTGGAGAAGGCTCATGAAAACATCATAAATAGCCAAGGAAAGAAAAAAAATGGATCTTAGAGCAAATCAATCCAAAAATCTCACAGATTGTCATATTTTGGGCACCTAACTCTCTAGAGAAGTGTATAATGCGGGGAGAGAAACAGAAATGACAAAAGGTGAATGGATTGTCTTGCTTGTACTTATATCGATCATTTTGGTCACAAATTACAGTTCAGCAAATTCTTTTGATTTGAGATCTTCATTTGACATCCTATATGATAGTTGTCTGTCTATCTGTCTGTCTATCCTTACACACACTTAGAATAATTTTTTTTGGCATACTTGGTTACATAAGTGTTCCTCGTGTATTTCATGTTGTATTATTGATGACAGAACTATATTTGTTGGGTCATCAATATATCCAGTCCCAATTATTCTTCTTGGCAGAACTGAGATTCTCAAGGTTAGATTAATTTTTCCATTTTCTGTAACTGAAACAAATGGAAGTTCATCTAGTCACTAACAGTTTTAAAAAGAGAGACATTAACCTCTCATTTTATAATGGGCTAGTGTGATTCCACAAGAAGACTGTGATTTCACTAGAATGACACTGTTAGTTTATTACTGGGAATGCTCTTTTATGGCAGATTGTTGCTACATCTGATTTAATGATGGGGCCACACATTTATAGTAATGTTTCTAGAATCTGAGATTGTTAATTGAGCAAAAATAGTAATCATACTGACGGTATCTATGGGACACAAAGAAAAAAAAGAGTAAATTAACAAATAACTGGTAAACTTTGTAACACCGCCTTAACTCTGAAATATTCAAGAAGAGATTGGACTGCCATTTGTCAGAAATGGTGTATAGGGTCTCCTGCTTGGGCGGGAGGGTTGGACTAGATTACCTACAAGGTCCCTTCCAACTCTGTTAACCTGTCTGTTAAATTAGACGGAGTTAGATCATACCCATTAGATGTAAGGATGCCTCATTGATTCATGTTAACCATGCATATCCTCATAAACATTAGTGAAATTGCTTTTGAAATAAATACAGAGCTGGTTCAGATACCACCACATCCCTCCTTAGATGGTAGAAATGCAAACACCTGTCTCCTCCATGGACTTAGTAGGACATCCACCTGGAGTATTAATTTATCTAGTTTATATAGTCACCCCTCTCATTAAAGGCAGTGTAGGGTAGTGTACAACAAAGGTTAAAACAGTGAATAAATGCTTAAAACCACTTATCATTATTAATTATAAAAACATTAAAAATCTATTAAAACTGTATACTGGATTTATAGAACATTTTGTATAAATCCCTTCCTTCCTTCCTTCCTTCCTTCCTTCCTTCCTTCCTTCCTTCCTTCCTTCCTTCCTTCCTTCCTTCCTTCCTTCTTTCCTTTCTTCTTCATATAAGTGGGAAAATCACACTTGGGCAAATTATGTATACAGACTTGGAACTTAACATGCTATATCCACCACCTGAACCTGAGCATTGTGTACAGTACTAAATATCTGCATTGTACAAAAATCACTGTAAATGAGATACGAAATGAATGAAACTGTTTTCTGTTGAGGATTGTGAGGAAGTTAGAAATAAACATTCTTTTGTCTAATGTAGTGGACCCTAATGCTGTAGTGATATTGTCCAGTTAACTAGCAAACAAAACAAAGGTGACCATGTGAAAAACAGAGGAGGTATTTTACAATGGCAGTTAATTCAATGGAATGACTGCACCATTAAACAATATGCAAATTTGGAAGTCTTGTATCTAGGCATAACCTTTTCTCAGCTCCTTGGCTTTCAAGAGTTTAGTGATATCCACCAACCATATCATACTTACAGTATGAGAATTGAACAGTTCAGGGTCAGTCGAATTGAGATGTAAATCCAGGCTCCCATGACTTAACTTCCAACCTTACCTGCTATCCATATGTCAATTTCCTGGCACAGCCTCGGGATCAGGCAGTAATCTTACTTTTAACATAAACGAAATAAATAAAAAAGTACTCTCTTTTGACAGCTAATAATTTATTTCCTAGTCTCCAAACTTCTGACCTTTTCTTGCAGGCATTTTTGAATGTTTGTTTCTGTGTACCACAGAAATCATTGCAGGACTTACTGATGTGATGTTACATACTTACTGGCACCAATGATTCCTGACATCCCACAGTTCACTGATCCCTTTAAAGCTGGTTGAAGAAAGAGAAAAAAAATAAGATACCCATTTCCTAGCTTTTCAGCAACTGGGGAAACAAAAGGATTTTTCTATCACCTAGTCTTGTAAATGTGAAATATTGGATTATACATGTATGGATGAAAAATCGAAAGGAAGATCAATGTTGCCTTGAAAATTACATTGAAATGTTAGACATGATATTCACAGCAACACTTTAGGAATATTAAAAGGATGTCTCTATTTTGTTCAGGATGGAGGTACTGCATGCTTAAGGAGTCTTGAAACTTGATCACATCCTAAATGAATACAGTGTGTGAAGTGTCTAGGGAATGGACCACCCATGAATACCCGCAATTATTATATATTCAATAGGATTCAGTGGAGCAAAAATACAATCTGAATTGACTAATAAGGAGTCTAAAAACATGAAGAGGGAGATGAGTTTCTCCAAAATTAGGAGAATTTGTGGAGTGGAGGGAATAAGGGAGGTGTGGGGGTCTTCTCCAGCTGTTTGTACCACACTTAGTTTCCAGTGTGCAGCTACATAAAGAGCTACAGTTCCCAGTACAGCTCAGTACAACTAAATGTTCTCTAAGAAAGTTTTATTTATAAGAGACCAAAGATGGCATTTAATTCATTCCTATTGCACTATTCTTGATCTCTGGCTCTGATCAGAAGAACTGAATATAAGTATTTATTATTACCCTTTTGTATAAACATCCATCTGTGGGCATTCTATTCAGAAAGGATAAAAATAGCAATACTTGTGCAAGTTAAGTCCCCTGAGAAAGAAAAGCATACACATTATATTTAGATAAATGGTAGCAATGAAAATAAAAGCCCTTGCTATATGCTGAGGGAACATATTGATTCCAATACCAATTAACTGATCACAGATAAGTTTACATTAAAAAGTTATATAAGGGCACTATATTGGCTGAATGTTCTCGTAAGCATTAATTCTGAAAATCTCTAGCATTAAATATTTTCCCCATATCATTTGCAAGCATTCCTCTGTCCCAGGGATTTTAGATTTTATATCTTCATTGCATACAGTAAAACAGTGTTTATCAATCCTGGCAACTTTAAGATATACGGATTTCAACTTCCAGAATTCCCCAGCCTACATATTAGCTGGGGAATTCTGGGAGTTTAAGTTCACAGAGTTTAAGTTCTCAAGGATGAGAAACACTGATGAGAAAAAATGCCAGAGAATGTTAAACAGCTATAATGTTGGAATGTTTTATTTACAGTTCCTGCATGTGTAGGTGTCTCTCTCTCTGTATCCTATGTTGATTGCTGATGTTGGTTTGATAGTATTGTATTGTATTTGATTGTATTTCTTTTAATCCCAGTTTAACAACCCAAAATATACTGCTTTTTCCACCTGTCTCTTATGTGGAAACTCTACAACTGTATATGTTGATGTTAATAACTGGATATTCAGACACTTGGATGCATATTTGGAGAGAAAGGCCATTCAATAAGATGGACTGGGAAATGAATGCATTTAGGTTACTGCAATTAATGAATAACATTGTGTACATGTCGGGAGCTTTATTATGAAAGCACCAGCCAAAGAAAGTAAAGATGAAGATAATCTCACTTGAGGGAATAACTTTCTGATCTAAAGATGGTGTTTATTTATGTCCAGCTTCAATGTTCACTAGTTCCTAATTATGTCAATGAATAAATGAATGCTGTTATCTTAGTAATGAACATTTACCACTGAGCAAAAGAGCTTAATGGAGCATAGTAGTCCATTCCTAAGAAGATCAGCAAATATCATTTAGATATGGATAATAGGAGAAAAAAAAATGAAGGAAATATAAGAATGTTGTTTTGATTTTTTTTTCAAATGTTGGAAAATTGCCAACTGAACAACTTTAAACTCTTATGTTTTTTTCTCAGTAGCATCTAGTAAGCACTCGAGCCTTCTTGGACTGTGAAAAGATGAAAAACAGTGTTAAAAATGTATAAGATTTGATTTATTTACAAATGGAAGCAAGTTAAGGCATTGCACACCTAGCAGTAAATATGGTGACCTTGCACAACGGTTCTATAGACAATTCAAATTTAAGATGTTCTTCAAACTCTGATAGCTGCTTCCTTTCCAGTTAAAGAATATGTTACATTCTGCTTCAGTCATTTACTAGCCTTTTATTAAATAAAGGCAAAGTTATAGCTCAAATCAAAATGATCAAAATCAAAAACAGTTCTTGATGCCATGTTTTGGAAAGCTAATTTTGTATCACTATGCTGTGAATTTTGCAATCCTCCTTCACTTTATTAATTCACAAGACCTACATGAAGAGGGGGGAAAACCCAATGCTCAGATGTTGGTCTGTCATAATGAAAAATTAGTATGGAAATTTCATGGCATTCTTTTCAAGATCAATTTCCCTGAAAGAATTCAGAACAGCACGGCTACTGTACAGTTTACTTAGCAACATTCAGGAACAAATAATAATGAAGGATTTGTTTCATTGCTGAAGCACAACGGTGGCCTAATCTAGAGTGTGTAGGAAAAGGGGCCCCTTGAAAATAATGAGTTGTTTTTCTAAAGGAGAAATTAAAGAAAAATTTAAACACCGACTTTTAATATTTCTTTTTAAAACATTAAGTTGTTCAAATTAAATGAATCTGTGAAAAACTACATCACTGTAGCTAATCTGTGAAAAACTATATCTCTGTAGCTAAGAAAGGTTTACAGTTAAATAAAAACATCTCAGAAACAATCTGCTGTGCACTCTTCATTGTTTCATCTATAGACTATACAGTTTTGTGGGTTTTTTTGGTCTGTTAAAGAGTTCCAACTGACGGGACCCAGGAGACAATGTATTCTGCTAGTCTTCTGCCTTTTGTCCTGTATAGTGGCTGTTGCAGTCTTTACATCGTAGGTTGTAGATGACTCCTGTTTTTTCTGCTGGGTCTTTTGGTTTACTTAGAATGTTTTGGAGGTATTTAATTGATTTGTGCGCCACACTGATTTTGTGTGGTTGTAATAGTCTGTTGATGGTTTCTGAGAAGTTTTTGATGTGCGGCAGTCTTATCCTTTTTATGGCTCATGTTGATTGTGCTCTATTGGGTTGAGCAGTCAGGCACTTTTTGATGAAGTTGTATAGATATCTATTTTGTTGGAAGATGTATAGATAACCTGTTTCCTTTTTCTGATGTTCAGAGTTGCTGCACTGTATTTGTGTTCATCTAAATAGTGTTCTTACACAACTTCTCTTATGGGAGGTTGGGTTATTACTTTGGTAGTGGAGCACTTGATTGGTGTGGATGGTTTTTTTGGTACACTTGTGTTTCCATGGATCTTATCAACCTATGCCAAACCACATACTTTTAATTTGACAGACAAAGTTATCCACCTATCAAAGGTACACTTATGGGATCAATGCTTCTAGGACTCATAGTGGGGTTGTAATGGAACATCTGAAAGTGATAGCAAATATAACCCCAAATATGGATCAGATATGTAGATGACAACTTCACCATAATAAAAAATGAGCAATTAGAGAACACTCACAAAACCATCAACACCATCTTCAAAGAAATCCAACTCACCAGGGAAAAAGAAAACAATAACTCATCACCCTTCCTGCATATCCTGATAGCAGAGACTATGAGGACAAACTAGAAATACAATTTAATTTTTCAACCAGAGAAATTCTCCATACTTTTAAGTACCACTATATCCCTCTTCCCCAAAATACAAATTTGTTTGGTTGGTTATATAATGCTTTGTGAAATCAAATTTAGCAGCTAACAACAAGAATACAGACATTTTTAAAACCTTTTTTATTATGTTAGAGAACTTGATACATTATATTGATTTTATAATTTATTCATTAAATTTACTAAATTATATTGTTTCAATCCGGTAGCGTGGTTTATATCATACGATTAAAGATTATTAATATTTGGTTATTTAGATAGCTTAGAGTACTAAGAATAGAGAAGAGGAAAGAATCATTCTGTCAATATTAATTGCAAGTTAGGATGTCAATATTACAAGCATAAAATTACTTGGAGTTTTTTTTCATCCAAAGTTATATATAATACTGAAAAAGAATCACTATAACTCATATCAAAGAATTTTGTTGCACTAGATCTTATTTCAATTATTTAATATTAAAGTGTTCAATATATTGTTACTTCATATATATGCATTTGTGAGTGTGCGTATGCATATGAGCATGCGTGTGTAAATAGATAGATAGATAAATAGACAGACAGACAGATTGATTTAGATATATACAATTTTACATGTGAATAAAAGGAATAAATAAATAAATGGAACAAATTTAACAAGAATTAAAATAAATAGATAAAGATGGAGGGAGGGAAAGAGAGAGAGAGAGAGAGAGAGAGAGAGAGAGAGACAGAAAGAAAGAAAGAAAGAAAGAAAGACAGAAAGAAAGAAA